>BJCO01807756.1:0-12746 GCA_018326465.1 Flaveria floridana
CACGATTGAGAAATATAAATTGGCTTATGCTCTAGAAGTTGCTCCTATGCCTACAAAGAATCAATGGGTGTGGACCGGGGAGATAATATACGCACCTAAAATCAAACGGCCTTCTGGGAGACCAAGAAAGAATAGGATTAAAGCAAGTGATGAACCATAAAAAAAGACATAAATGTGGGCGTTGTGGCGAGTACGGACACCATAAAAAAACTTGCAAAAATTTGGCATCTCAAGATCTTTGAATATTTTGGTTATTGTTATGCCAAATCTTTGAATGTTGAGTTATTGTTGGTATTTGGATTAAAAATTTGGTATTTGATTTTGGTTTTTTGGTTATTGTTATGCCAAATCTTGAATATTTTTTGGTGATAATGTATGAATTAATGCCTTATCTTCATTATATATTTTGTGGGACCTTTTTCATTCTTGTATACTATATTAAATACGAGTCACTTGAATGATGACGCATAAAAACATCTTGCACTTTAATAAGAATAAGGGGAACTTTGAGTTATAAAATATAAATTGAAGAACTATATTGACAATTTAATAAGAATAAGGGGAATTTTACAAATTATGAAGTTTTAATAAGAATAAGGGTAAATTAGTCATTACATAAAATATTTTTAATGAAAATGGGTATATTTGCCATTATAAAATTTAGAAAGGGGATATATGCATTTAAATTTTTTGGTTGGGTATATATGCAATTAATCATTTTTAGAGGGGAAATATGCTTTTCACCCATTACACAATGTACTTTATTTATAACACAACAGAATCCAATGTTCTCTATTTTGTTCAAATGAAAATGATCACAAAATGATTCTCCACTTATATATGACACAATAGGTTAATAGGACACGATATGCTATGACACAATGTATTTTATTTACACAATCAAACAATCAATTGATTCTATTATACAACAGAACACTATTCTTATTTAATACACAATGAATGCTCTATTTATAACACAACAAAACCCAATCCTTTCTATCTTGTTCAAATCAGAATGATTACAAAATGATTCTCCATTTGTATATAACACAATATTGGTTAATAAGACATAATATGTTAAGACACAATGCATGTTATTTACACAATGAAACAATAACATGATTCTATTACTATTACACAACAGAACACTATTATTATTTATTACACAATGATTCTCTATTATAACAAAACAGAACCAAATGCTTTCTATCTTGTTCAAATCAGAATGATCACAAAATGATTCTCTATATATGACATAATATTGATTAATAAGACACAATGTATGTTATTTATATAATGAAACAATCACTTGATGGTATACTATTACACAGTAAAACATTATACTTATTATTACACAACAATACTCGTTTATAACACAACATAACACAAATAAGAAATTTACCAATAGAAGTAGATGATTTATTCTTTTGATTAATCCGTTCTTTTGATGGTTGCTCTTTTAGTTGCGATATTTGAAATGCTTCAGATTCATGTATCTTTTTCTCATGAATAGGTAGTGAACTAGGTTTATTCTTTACGTCTGCAGCTTGTGTTTCAATGACGGGTAAGACGATCAAGCTGCCTGTGTTCGTCTGGTCCGATTGTCGAAGAAGAGGGCTTTGCTGTTTCTATGAAAATTTTCCGGTGTTTTTGCTGAATTGTGTTAGTTTCCGATTGACGTTGAAAGGAAAACGAAAGCGGTTTTCGAGAGTGGAAAGGACTATAATGCTCTTCCGGTTTCTTTATACTTTCAACAATATTACAATAGCACCACCACGTAAATCTGATCCTATGATCTTCATTAAATGTCCGATCTAATCGCTATAAAGCATTCTTAAACTTTTTAGTTCTGTTTGCCTTTTTAACCCAACCCAGACTAGTTAAACAAGTATTAGAATAGAAGCCACTTGATATCATATTATTTTGTAGAAATTTAAAATGCATATAAATTGTTTAAAGTTCTAAATGAATTGGTGCATTAACGGAAATTTTTTATATAAGAGGTATGTGAATTAGAAAATATATAATCTAAAAACAACTATATCGTTATATTGATTAAGATTTAAAATATATATATATATATATATTGTTTTCTTGAAAAAGAATTATATAATTAAAGTCCCCAAATGATGTAACTTATGCTGAAACAATGTAGAAGAGTATGTGTAGTTTATATATGTGATGATGTATATCCCATATCAGACCGATGGTAAAATGGAGCTAATACAAGATTGAAGAGTGTTTGGTTTATATATGTGATGACTTCTGTCTCATATTAGGCCAACCGCATGGATCAGGTCAAAATATATATAATGTTGGTACTCACTACTCACTAGGCCAACTTATATATGTGATTACTTCGTTTGATTGATGAAGGTAATAAAATAAATTATTACATTATTGATTTCATTTCTTTAATTCATTTCATCAACCTCTTTTTTTCATTCCAGATATTCTTCCATTATTAGTCACCAACACCTCTCACCCACTCATCTCAACAACCACTACCGGCCACCACCACCACGCACGACCGCAACCACCACCATCGACCACCAACCACCGACCACCATCACTACAGACCACCAAGATCGGTCGTCACCGGCCACCACCGGCCACCACCGCCATCATCACCACTGGACACCACCACAACCACCATCATCGGCTACCACCACCACCGGCAACCACCACCGACCACCACCACCACCGCTATTTACCATCAGCTACCCCAGCACCACAACCACCACAACCGTCACCACCACCATCGCCGCCCACCACTATCACCGGCCACCGCAGCCACCAACCATCGGCCACCACCGCTACTAGGAACCCCCACTAGCCATCACCACCATAACCTATTTTACATTTCATTCATCTAACAAATAACACAACACAGTGATTCATTTCATTTTTAAAAGATAACCAAACATGATAATATAATGTAATAATTCATTTCATTCGTTCATCCGTTTCATTCCTTCATTCATTTCATTACTTTGTCCATTCCATTACTCAATACCAAACAAACCTTTAGGGTTTAATTATTCATCATCTATGGATATAAATAAGAGGGTTACGCCTCAACTTCATATATCTCATTTGTCATGGTTAAATATCTACTACGCATCTAACACGGTAAAATCAATTCAAGTTATAACCACAATATAACACGGTAATTTACTTCTCATTTGTCATAGTTAAATATCTACTACACATCTAACACGGTAAAATCAATTCAAGTTATAACCACAATATAACACGGTAATTTACTTCTCATTTCTTCCTAGACAAAATTGCATATTCAAATGTATAATCACACAACAAAATTCAAGTCGTTACCAAAATCATTACATCATTTTAATGCTGAATATTGAACAAACAAACAAACGAAAAACAAAACCTCATCGACTAATGTCGCAAATGACAGGATTGACATCGATCGACAAGCACAGGGCACATACGACAGTTCTTGTCTGCAGCTAATTCACATGCACCAGTTCAACATCAAAGACTAACCATGAATTGGGTGGTATAGCTGAGCCAGCACCTTTAGCACCGTACCTGGATAAAAAAAGATAGCAAAACTGAAGTTGTATACACGAATTTGTAAGGTCTATAAATGCGTGTTGCAAAACCGATAGTCACAATCCAATAATCAGATTTAATAAGGCGTTGCAGACTCGCAGAAGATGATATATTGGATTTGAATTTGTAATAATAGGATTATTTGTTGTTTACATGTCTGGCACTTTCTGGTTATTGTAGAAATTAGTAGATAAACGCCCAACACAAATACACACACATATTGTCCATCTATTCAAGTCTTATATATCTAACAATGTTTATCAGATACAAAAGATATCATTAGCTAACAAAATAATTAAGAGGCTGTATTGTATCTACATCTATTTATTGACTTTTTTATAAAGTATAATTAACAATAAGGCAAAAAAGAGGAGATTATGTAAAACTAAAGTTTGTATTTCTAAAAATCCAGTTTTAGTGCAACAGATATGGGATTTGATTATTTGACAGCAGAATAACAATGGCTGTTATGATTTCAAGTGACAATAATCAGTAGTGCACACCCAAATAGCAGGAACACAAGCATAAGAATGAGAAAATACCCCATGGATGGAGGAATTGTTAGTCTTCTTTTGTCCCCAACACGCATGCCTATATTAAACACATTCAGGCATAATTAACGGACTGTAAACTTGTGGATCGTGAAAATACAGAAAAAATATACAGAACAGAAAGTAGACAGACTACCTTTAACACCAACATCCCATCCTGCTATCACTTGACCAACACCTAGAAAATTGAAGGAAAAAAGTGAAAATTTGTGAACATAAAGTCATGTCACGTTAAGATTTAAGAACACCAGCTCAATCAAAAGGGTACCTAGGCGAAATTTGAAAGGCGCCTGTCCAATATTTGAGTCAAATATTTTACCATTCTTTTTCAGCTTGCCAATGTATCGCATACTAACCTGACAAGGAAGAAATAATTTCCTTGTTAGTTTAGAAAAACACTAGAAGATATAAGCACTTTACACTGAACTTCATAGTTTGTCAACAAACATTAGAAGTGGCAAGATGGGCAAGCTGTGCACATGATCAAAAAAATTCAGTTTCAAGGTGGTCATCTTTGGTACGATTTGAGTTGAAAGTAGGCATGGTCGGGTAGGTTGACCAAAATATACATTTTTGTCCTTTTTTAGATAACTAACATGTCAAGTATGATTACAAGAACAAGTTTATCACAAAAAATATTATGTAATAAAATTTACAAGGTATGCAGTAAAACAATTTTATAAATAACTAACATATCAATAAAAGCCCAGTTTCTTTTTGGCAACATTTTATTTGGCCTGTTTGGGATAGAGCACAAACCAGATCGGCACATTCATAAGCAAATTAGTCATAATTATCATATTTGCACCTTGCACATAAGATCAGATTATTGCAGCTCACCTTTTTTCCAGGATCTGCTCGTTTTCCATTCGGTTTACCCATTTGAATTTCCTCAATTACTAATCCATTTGGAAAAGTTCTAACTTGAGTTGGTTTGGCTTCAGTAGCTGGTCCATTTCCTTTTGCAGTATGTGTATTCTCCTGTTGTTTGTTCTTCTTCTTGTCTTTTACCAAAGATGCAACCCTTTTAAATATATTCATTAAAAAATTCAGGTGCAAATCACATTTTTTATAACACATGACCACATAAAGCTGTAAGCCACATTTTGGTCTACATCTACCCATTTTCGTTTTATTAATTTATAACGCATGATCACATAAATTATGAAAAAATACAGAAAAACATACTTTTCAGGGGTTTGCTCTTGATTGGTTTCCTCCTTCAGAACTTCATTTTTGTTATCGTTAGCACCTTCTTGTTTAGCTTTTGCTTTCTTGTTCTTCTTCTTTAATTTCTTGACATCCGTTTCCGGGATTGGAGCTTCAACATTTGTTGGCTGGCTGATAAATAATAATCAAAGACGAACATTAATGATAGAGGACACAAACAGCAAAATGATAACACATACCATCTCAATTACTGCCATGTGTTACTGCTCAAGATGGCAAGATGAGGAATTTGGGTAATAGGCCAAACAGATTTGGTTTCAAAAGAGTCATTTAGATAGGGTTGATCCACAAAACTTTTATGTCTATTTTCTGATAAGCTTATTAGTACTTAACAAGCAAATTATGATAACAAAAACGATATTATTGCAATTATATATTAATATTTGAATAAAGATGATCTAGGAGGTGTTATGGGTTAAAAATAAACTTTGGTGACTTACAACCCGCTCAACACACTCCCCTTTAGCTGAAATTTTAATTTGAATCGTTGCCGTAAAACACAACCCAATATGACCAATTCCCATATGTGAATGGGTTAGAACTGCCATACCTTTCCAGATCATCATGCCCTACAACAGAATCATCTTTCTTTCGTTTTGCTTTATTTTCAGAACCATCCACCTCTTTTTTCCTTTTGACTTGCCCTTTTTCACCCTTTCTAGTTGAGTCTTCTGTTATTTTTTTCCCATTTGGAATGGTGTCTTTGTCATTAGCAGCAGAAGATGATATAGGAAAACCATCTTCATCTTCACTCTCCAATACTGGAACACTGCTAGAACTTTTTAAAACAAGTTGCTTCTGCGTATCTTCAGCATGACTAGATGCTTGTTTATTCTTCTTCTTTGATTGTTCAGAAACAACGTTCTCATTCGGTTTCTCGTCTTCAATTATCTCCTCAATTTTCACTAATAGAAAACAATTTTTTGATTTAACAAACACACTTAGTGTAACTCACATGTAACGAAAGAGTGCAAAAATAATAAGATATACCTCCACCGTTTGGTACATTTGAAGAAGAGAAAATATCCATTTCGTTATCAGTGAGGTCATCCTCATCATCAAAGTCAAACTCACTATCCTCTCCAGAGCCGATCTCTACTCCCTCAAAGCTACCATCCTCATCAGAATCACTTTAAAAATCTTGTTAAAGAAAACAATGATAAAAGAAAAGTAAGTCATGGTCATCCTAGTTGCTAAAACAGTCATAAAGATGCCAAACTTGTATCGTGATAAATTACTGAACAAATGAATTAAAAGTTGAAAGGATACGATTCATAGTCATCTCCATCAGAATCTGGTTTTTCTCCAAAGAAGAATCCAGAAAGATGAACGCTGTGTGGACCCTCCACTGAGAATGTTACTTCATCATATTCTTCAAACTCGATGTTCAATGAGCAGGTTTCCATTTTTCTTGGAAGCAGTGAGCATAAGTATATTGGCTTTTTATCTCCAACATTACATACGACAACAGCCTTCTCTTTTGATTTATCACTACCTAGTGTCGCCTATATCAACAAAAAAAAAATAGTGCAAGCTTCAATAGTTCAATCATCTTGCATATGTGAGAAGTCACAAAGTTACACATTAAGATCATACTAAAGATGAAAAGGTAAGAGCCTTATCAACATATATGAAAATATTTATCATAACAAACCATACCGCCACTTCAAAAAAAGGAACGGTTTTTAAAAAATAGTCATGAAACACTTCTATCAAAAAATTAGAAGCACTAGTCACTGTTTCAAGAACCGGCCAATTCAAACCGGTTCAGTGATCGGACCACGAACCGTGAACCGGGCGGGTCCAGGTTTCTCAACTTTTTTATTTTTTATTTTTAGTTTTTTGGATTTAGATGAGTTTAACGAGCGGTTCAAAACTATGAATTAAAGTGTTGGACATACCATTATTGTTAAGTTTTTATATATAACTATAAACCACACATATATAATATTTAAATTGAATTATATATATAACTATATATCTAATATACATATATATAATTGTGGCATCATCCGGTTCTTAAATCCTGTCCGACCGGTCGACCAGTCGACCAATAAAGTGACCGGTTCACCGTCCGATCCGGTTCTGAAAACATTGCTAATAATAGATACCATCTACAGGGGTGTTTGAGATCACAGGACAGATTACTTTGCCCACTTGTCTTAGCATATAACATGCAATAGAGCAAGTAACCCATATGCTTATATAACATAGCTAGGCATGTACTTTCTTTGTTCTGATGTCCTCTAACATGAGATTGGGTTTTCAACTAACATGATATGGCTAATTCGAAACAGCTTAATTCACTCACAAATAAACAGATTAACAGTTTAAATAAGCAACCCAAACACCTTACTTCCGTATCAAAACACAATAAAAAGATAAACAGTTCTAATAATCAAATCCCAAACACACCTTAACATGATCAAGAATTACAAACCCTAACACAGATTTCGTAAACGATCCTCATTTTAGCAATAAAGTAGCTATGATCTTGATATCAACTACAAATTTTCGATTTCTTCTAATTACACATACTAGAACTTCAAACCAACAAAACTAACTCCAGAATCAGTTCAAAACTCAAATTCAATTCATGACATACAACAACAATTTATCAAACTTGCTTCCAATCGACAAACTACAACCACTAAACATACACATCTGCACACAATCACAACTGCACATAACTTTCAACCGATCAACAAACATCTTAATTCGTATGAAAGTTTTTCAAATCAGATTCTTCGAGCGACAGAAAAACAAACCTGCGATACATGAAGCCTTCCTCTCTCATCATCGTACTGATGAACGTACGGTTTGCCGGGCTTTAATTCGACTCCTGTACATCAAACAACACATGAACAGCGTTAATCTCAACATCATCTGTTAATACGTGAATTATATATATATATATATACATGATTGAATTTGAAGTTTTGATGATCGAAATGTACCCCAAAACGCCATTGATGAGACTTGAGTGCAGGTGGCGAAATGAAATTGTAGGTTTGAAATTTGTAAACCCTAGCTTAAACCCTAGAAGAAATAATATTGTTGAATGAATATATTTCAGTAGAAGACTGTAGACTGTTCATATAAACAAACCATTTTGTTTTAGTATTTGGGCTTATTGCATTTCAAAAATTGAAATTGTTTTACTTAAGGCCCGTTTTAGAAAGAACTAGTGATTAACTCGCCGCGCGTTGCGGCGGCGGCGAACGTATGTGTCATGATCAAGTATAAAATATAATCAACTCAACTTGTTTCCGAACTAAATTTACGTAAAACATTGAGTAACACGAATTTGTACCATCAAATAAAAATATATTTTATTTAAATCGACTATATTTCAAACACAGTTTACGTTAAACGTATAACAACTCAAAATGTACATCAAAATAAGCAAGTGCGGGAAAGACATGGGCGACATGATAAAACATAGATTACATTCGCTCTAACACATTTTCTAGCAAAATTTACATCAAAACATAGAGTAACTCGAACTTATACCAACGAAATAAAATTATAATATTTGACCCAACTCGTTCTAAACAAAATTTACACATAAAAATAAACACGTAATATTATATAATAAAGTTTTTAAGATAGATATAATTTGAACTATTACTACTATTATATGAAAAACTAAAATATAAGTTAATTAAGAAAGCATGCATAGTATAGAGAATGTTAGACTTGAACCCGGGTCTTATGTATAGTGAAAGAGCTCACAAGCCAGCAAGCTAAATGCCCTTGCATGTCTTAATTTTGCTATATATAATATATAATATATAATATATAATATAAAAAAATAAAATAAAAAAATCCCCACCGACATATATATAATATACAATATACAAAAAAATTAAAAAATAAAAAAATCAAATATATATAATATACAATATACAATATACAAAAAAATAAAAAATCAAAAAAAATCAAAAGAAACCACCGACATTTTGGATTAATAAGAATAGAAATATTTAAAATGGGCCTATAAAATCCTGAAATATAATTAAGGTTGCATAAATTGGATTTTGGGCGAAAGATCGTCGGTATTTAAAACCGGTTCAGGTTTGGTCAATCGAAGTCAAAACTGGATTTGTTTCAAAATGGTTCGGTTTGGGACCGGCTTTTTAAGGGGAAAACTCAAAATAGTATGAGGTTGAATCAGGTTGGATTAGATGAGTGAAATCGGTTTGAACAAATAGGTATTTTTTTTGGGAACTACAATAAGATAAACAGAAATTGTATTACATTATTAAGCTTAGAAACATAAACAAAATATACTTAGTGGGGTCTTTGTCGTACTTGTTTGGAGTTTAGTTATTGTCGTCGTTACGTAAGCAAGTTTTTACGTGGTGAATGGTGAGTGAGACCAACAAAGATCTCGCTAGGTTATTTTGCTATTTCTTCTTCATGTATTCTTGGTCGATCCTCATAAAATTATTGTCACGGTTTAAAGAATGTTGTATATGTTTCAGGCTGTTCAGGTAGATTTTTAAGCATATACATATTTTCACCAATATCGATGGTGAGTTTTGTTCTTTTTGGATATAGCATTTTGGCACTAACAGAAAAACACATACTTTGACTACCATATAAGCTTTAAGGATCAGTAGATCAAGGGTTGTAGAAGCCAGAATCAAAATTTGGGATTCTTTGAAAGTCGTATTTCTATTTTCCTAAAAAAAATCGTCACATTCTTTCCATCGAGTTTTTTTTTTATTTGATCAATTATTTTTCACAAAATAAAAATATTGCTTAACATTGAGTGTTCACGCTTCTCTTTGTAGGTTCCTACTCAACGCTCGGGTTGACAAACATCCAACACTAATGGAAGATTGTGATTACTAGATAGTTTTCTTAGGTTTTGAGATATTAGAGACATTTTTTTTAGGTTCGAGAGCAGTAATTGAACTAACACATTCAATACTTATATACACCAACAAATTAGGAAATTGGGGGTCAAAAAGTGGCCATATAATAATGAACATCTGTTTTTAATTTGGTTTATGTTAAATCATTTCAAGAGAAATACTATCAAAATGATCTCAAACAGGTGTATCTGATAGGATTGGGACTAGAAACTGTCAAATTCATTTCGCTATCAATTTTGATCAGTTTATAAACACGATTTTAATCCCATACTAGTTTTTTGCGCACCTCTAATTGTGATTAGTGATTGAGTTTAAGGTTTAACTTTTCATACACCATAAACATTAAAATTATCAAATTATACCATCATCAAAACTCAAACTTTATATTATTTAAGTAACTAGGTGGAATGTTATTAAAATCGAACCTTTATACATGTTTTACATATACGATAATGTCACAACATTTTGTTTGATTTTTTTTTATAAATTCACATATCTTCTCTTTCTCCCTTGTAAATTAGCGGTTCATTTGTTTTTCCCATAAACCCGTCTTTCTATGTAACAAAAAAACTAGGTCATTTACACCCGAAACCAACAGATCATGAAAATCTAAAAATCAAAACATCAATTATGTGCTTGATTTAAGGTTATTAGTCGATATGGACCTTTACATGTTCACCTCTATTGTGACGAAAGGTATATATTTTGTATCATTTTATGTCTCATTTTGTTATAGATATACTATGGGCTGTAGCACATAGCATAAAATTGCACTTTGTGTTATACAACAACAGCCTTTGTTAAACACAAAACATACAAAATCAAACAATTTATCTAATATGAATGGTTAATGGTATTTGTCTTATCTCAAAATTGTCTATTTATGTTAATCAACATTCTTATACGGTATAACAAATATAAATGTCACCAACATATTCTCAAATTTTCAATTACACACACTATTCATACCATTAAACACAACAAAACACGGATTACTGACTGAAGAATCAGATAGGACAAACCAAATACATTGAAACCAGTAACAGGTCGGTCAGGTTAAAAATGATGTTAGTTTTATCAAGTGCGTAATCGCCTACGCCTAATTGCCTAATTCAATAGTAATGGATATAGTTATTTTAGAACCTTTGGAGTACATGATTGTGGTGCAGAAGCATAGATATGAAGTAATTTCATTGGAACCATTAACCAATGGGAAGGAGGACAGAGTATGGGGTTACACCTTAGACCCATCTAAAAATGTCACATTTTATCCATTTAACTCAAAAGGACCACTACACTACACTACCATGAGAATGGATATGCACATGAAACTCATATACATCCACTCTACTTCAATATTATCTCTTTGTAAGGATGACACATGTGGTCCATTAACCATATGGCATATAGTAGTTAAGTGAGGACCTTGATGGTATGTGTGTCTATACATGCACACATACATACAAAACATACATATACATATAAACATAACTCAATATATATACACACATTAGTTTATCATGAGACTTTTAAAATTATGTTCTAATTCAAAAATAATTTAAAACAGAGCTTACAAAACGTGTTGTGCTGTGTTCATTGGTCGTGTTCCACACAATACGTTTAACATGACTATACAAGCAGAACAAGACACCCTTAATAAAATGTGCTATTTACTTGAAACCATTTTGACTCATACCCGTTGCGAGTTTTAATACCCGCTTGACATACCCTCGAAGGTGGTGACAGTGTAACCGCATGTACCCGAGCTACTCATCAAAAGTGTAACCGCATGTACCCGAGCTACTCGATGACAAATCTACATATGCACCCCACCACTCTATAGTATATACATGCACTTAATTGTTTAAATTTTTTAAGCCAATATGGTTGTGAACCCGACATTATGGGCGTGCGCCAACACGTTGCACTTGTCCATACATGTGCACTTGATCATGGCCCCCTCAAATCACCCTCAATATTTGGCAACACTTGCATTATTATTATTATTATTATCTATTTCTATTTATATATATATATATATATATGTGTGTGTTGTTGTTTTATAGAGTTTGTTTTGAGTGTAGGTTCGATGTGTGTTTTGATTAGTTCGTTTATAGGATTCGTTGGCGTTGTCTTTCTCAAGTTTTTGCTTTCTTTTTTCCGTTATCGATACCCTGACGATTCTCGCTATTAAGGTTTGGGTTTTCCTTTTGTTTCTCTTTTCGGGGCTTTGATTTTCGTTGGTTTTCTATTTTGGACAGTTTCGTCATCTTGCGGCTTTGATTTTCGTTTGTTTTGTATATGGTGTTGGTTTTGATTTAGTTTTTGGGTTCTGCATGTTAGGGGTGTTTAAAAATATCCAAATCCGAAACCAAATCCAAAATATCCGAAAATCCGAAATTCGATATCCGAAATTTCGGATATCCGAAAATTCAGATATCCGAACTTCGGATATCCGAAATTTCGGATTCGGATTCGGATAGTGATTTTCAGAATTTTC
>BJCO01807767.1:0-13940 GCA_018326465.1 Flaveria floridana
CAAGTAATTGGTTTTCAAGGTTGATGTATATTGCTCTCTAGTTCCTTACAAGTGTTTTCAAAAGTTCTTCTAATAAGATACAAGGACCAGAGATACTTATACTACAACCTACAGCCGGCCATACTTTGAAAGCTAGCTGGATACATGATCTAGACAACAAAATCAATGTAAAGTCAAATGGAAAATTGCCTTTTCACTAGTGACTATGACATGCCATAGCTCATATCCTAATATATTATAAAAAGGATAAAGTACATAAAGTGGAAAGTTACAGACTCAAGACCTTAATGTACAGTTACCAAAAGCATGGACATTTCACGAACTTATGTAAAGTTGGTGTCTTATCAGAGTTGCAGCGGAAAGGGGTCCACCTTTATGTAAAAGGTACATTAGATAAAGCATGTGATCAAAAAGTCTTCGGAAGAAATCTGTCTTTAATAGTTGGATTCGGAAGACTTTGTCTTTGAAGCTTCGGAAGACTTCATCTTTGGCTTCGGAAGATATTGGTCTTGGCTTTGGAAGATTTCACACTTAGAGTAGTTTCTAAGGCAGTGTGTGAAACTTCCAAAGCATTCCAATTAAGTATACTTGTGCATGCATGCAGGAGAGACTTTGGGTGTTTGGGTTGCATCAGCCTTACAAATAAAACTTACAAACTCCCCCTAGGCTGATGCTACCAAAACACTTGAAGATTTCAGATGTTAACAGTCCTCATTATGATGATGACCATCCCTTTCTTCATATTATGATCAGGATCACTCAGACTCTCATAGTGTCTTCTCATGTCAAAGTGATCATGCAGAGGCAGATTGAACATATCCTGCCATGTGTAGATATTTTCAACACCTTGATCTCTGATGACATGCCATCTTTCTGGATTTGTAGTGTATATCTAAGACAAGATGGGTCTTCTTGATGCTAAAGGAGCTGCTTGAATTGGAGTTGGTGTAGCATTTTCTTGTTGCACATCCTCAGGATGTTTTGACTCATCCTGAGGTCTGGAGATGGATGCTTCTTTCTTACTTTTCTTTGACTTTGGTTTGGAAACCATCCTTTTTCTCCTCTTTGAACTTTTTAAATGAGAAGACTGACCTGCAGCACCTTATTGATCTTCTGTCTTTCTCAGTTGGGTCTTCCTCTCTCAAAGGTTCAGATTGAGACGGGACAGATCCCTGCTATGGATCAGAAGTGGAAGATTGCTGAGGTTCAGCAGGAGATTCAGGTTATGTTGTCTTAAATGGTTCAACCTTAATCTCCACTTCCCGAGGGACCTGACTTGGTGGGGAGTGTAAGTCAGCAAGTTCACCTCTTTGAATCTTCTACTTGATTACCCTGATGTGCTCATCCATGGTGGACAGAGACATAGGACCAAGTCTCTTCTGGAGAATCCGTATAGCTTCAAGAAGCTCATCATCTTCTGTCTATCAGCAGACTTCTTCATGTTATTCTGGATGATGGCTCTTGACTTTACAGCCTCTTCCCTTAACTTTCTTTTGGTGATCTGTAAGGCCCCGTTCCCAGGCACCTCACAGTTGGTCATTCATCGCACATAAAACATACAATTATTTAAAACTTCGTAGCGGATATTAAGTAAAACCATTTCATATATTTAAATGACAACTTTTGCAACATAATACAATACAGTTAACTATTATAAAATATTAGAAATTGCATTACATCACAAAAATGTCATTGTTATACGAATGGATGCCATCCCAAAAATGCCAAGTAGCTGCCCCGTGCCATCCTTAGAAACTTTTACCTGCCAACTGGAAAATGCATAAAAGTCAGCGTTGCTGAGTGAGTTCTAGTTTTATAAATAAAATACTTATACTTTCATTATAAACTTTCTTTACTTTTATACGTTGTCATGCATCATATGTACAAATAGAGAATATTACTTTTAACTTTCATTATCATTCATTTTCCACCATCATAATCATAGCAAGCTTTCATTCCATGCTTTTCATTAACATTCTCTTACTTTCGTTCTCATTCTTTCGTAACATACTTATTATCATTCTTTTACTTTCGTACTTATTTACTTTCTTTCTTTCGTACGTTACATCATTCTTTTACATTCATATGGATTGATGAACAATACCCCGAACATTGTGCACGAAGCTGATGTTGGACCTGTGGTAAATAAACCACGAACATTGTGCATGAAGCTGATCCAGTCACCTAGGGCAAGTCATCTCTCCCATTCATCAACCAATTGGTCATGCCTCGAACATTGTGCACGAAGGTGATGCTGGACCTATGGTAATTAAACCATGAACATTGTGCACGAAGCTGATCCTGTCACCTAGGGCATACCAAAGGGCCTTGTAAATCTCAATGATTGACCCTACGTGCATCCTTTGGGGTAGCTAACCCGTATCACAGTTGAGCTAACGACAACATGGTCGTGCACCTCCTTTCATTTTCTTGCAAGCCATTCTTTTGTTCATTACGTTTTACTTTTCATCATTGTTATCTTTCATTTCGTTACGTTATTATTAACGTTCTATTATTCATTTGTCATACTACGTAAAGTAATAACATAATATTTAACGTATTTTATAACATAAAATAATTATGTATAAATACCATCAAAAGATAACACATTATACCTACCATACATCATTCATACACTTCATAACCCTAAAACGTCCCATAATCATACTTAAAATGGGTAATCATTGCCCATAAGTCAAATTTGGTCAAACCCTAGACTTTCTTCTTTTTTCTGCAATTTTAGAAAATATTCCAAGTGTCTAGGCCGCATGGGCACTATTTGAGCGTTTCTGCCCTGTTCAGGCGTTTTGCTACTATGCGGACGTCTGGACTTACACTTACTAACTTTTCACTTAGACGCATGGGCCTATTTAGGCGCATGGGCACTATTCAGGCGTTTAGGCCTAACACTTAGTCATTCTGGGACATTTTCGAGATGTTTGGGTACTATTCAGTCGCATGGGCCTGACTTAGGCATATGGGCACTTAGGTGGTTGGGTACTGTTTGGGCGGTTGGGGTTTCTGGGCGGTTGGGAACACTTAGTAAATTAGACCGTTGGCACATGGGCCACTGTTTGGGCGTTTGGGCAACTAACTCTTACTAAATCAACATAAATCAGTCCTAATTCATCTTATATAATAATCTAAGCTTAGTTGTACCATTCTAAGCATCATCAAATGTACATACACACATATAAATCCCAAATTTACACCCACCAACATACTCATTCACACACACATACGGGTGAAAACCAATTTATAATGAAAACATAAACACATGCATTTCCAGCCCCAAAGTTTGTTAAAAACATGTTAAAAAGGGGGTTCTAACATAAATGAGTCCCAATTAATCTTATATCATAATCTAAGCTTCGTAGTACCATTCTAAGCATCATCAAATGTACATACACACATATAAATCCCAAATTTACACCCACCCACATACTCATTCACACACACACACACACACATACAGGTGAAAACCCATTTTTAATAAAAACATGAACACATGCATTTCCAGCCCCAAATGTAATGAGTTCAAATGTAATGAGTTCAAACGCTTAAAAACTCACCAAAAACACACAACCGAACACACAAACACAAATAAGCATACAACCGAGGCTAACGCCAGTTAAGAACATCATAAAACCAAGAATTCTTACCTTGAATTCAATTTCTTCTTCTTGTTCTTCAAAACCCGAAAGTTTCTGCTCTTCTTCTCTCTCTCTCTCTAAAAAATCCGAATGACAAGGTGTAAGCAGTCAACATGGGCGGCCATGTTGCTTTATTCACCAACTTTTCAAAGTTTTTTCCTTTTGGACACTTTTAACCCCTCTACTTGGGTTAAATTGCATTTCTCCTCTTTATTCGTGCTTATTCTTTCTTTCTTTCTCGTCTATAAAAATATCCGGTGTTACAAGTCCACCCCCCTTATATAGGTTTTGTCCCCGAAAAATGTTATTCCTCAAACAAATAAGGGTAATGCTGCCTCATCTCTCTTTCAGTCTCCCACGTAGACTAGGATCCCTTCTTGTTCTTCCACTATACACGCACAAGAGGAACCACTTTATTCCACAACCTTTTCTCTTTACGATCAATGATCGCCACTGGTTGCTTCACATAATTGAGCCGTTCATATACTTCGATATATTCCAGTGATACAACCATATCTTCGTCTGCTAAACACTTCCGCAGATGAGATACGTGGTATGTCGGGTGGATTCCATTTAACTCATCGGGCAGTTCCAACTTATAGGCCACCTTCCCTACTCGAGCAATAATTCAGAAAGGTTCTATATACCTTGGGCTCAACTTGCCCCGCTTTTCAAACCGAATGATACCCATCCGCGATGAGACTTTTAACATAACCCTATCACCCACTTGGAACTCAATCGGTCTGCGTCTCTTATCAGCATACGACTTTTGTCTATCCTTAGCTGCCTTCATAAAGGCTTTGATCCTTTCTAGTTTCTCAAT
This sequence comes from Flaveria floridana, assembly GCA_018326465.1. Taxonomy (NCBI): domain Eukaryota; kingdom Viridiplantae; phylum Streptophyta; class Magnoliopsida; order Asterales; family Asteraceae; genus Flaveria; species Flaveria floridana. The sequence continues at coordinate 4,477 of BJCO01807767.1, forward strand.
CGTAGCTTCAATCACCTCAATACTTCCTAACTCTTTCTAAACAATGTCACCCCAACAAACGGGTGTTCTGCATCTCCTACCATATAGCATCTCGTATGGTGGCATGCCAATGCTGGCATGATAACTATTGTTTGTGAGAATTCTGCTAACAGCAAATGGTCATCCCAACTTCCTCCAAAATTGATCACGCACGCTCGAAGCATGTCCTCCAGTGTCTAGATCGTCCTCTCAGACTGACCGTCCGTCTGAGGATGATAAGCTGTGCTAATGTGTATTCTCGTCCCCATCGCATCGTGGAATTTCTTCCAAAGTTTTGATGTAAACCGAGTGTCACAATCAGATACAATAGACACTGGTACACTATGACAAGCTACAATCTCCTTGATAAATAGATCCGCAAGTCTCTTATAGGAATACGTCTCTCGGATCGGTAGGAAGTGAGCACTCTTCGTCAAGCGATCGACTATCACCCATATAGCATCATACCCTTTCAGGGTACGTGGTAACTTCGTAATAAAGTCCATGGTGATATTCTGCCACTTCCACTTGGGTATATCCAACGATTGGATTTTCACGTACAGCTTCTGGTGTTCCGCTTTCACATGCAAACAAGTAAGGCATTTACTCACATACTCTGCTACGTCACGTTTCATACCCGGACACAAGTAATCTTTCTTCATGTCGTGGTACATCTTGGTAGCACCAGGATGAATGGAGTATCGAGTCTTATGAGCCTCGTCCATGATCTTTCCACGTAAATCCCCGTAATGAGGAATCCACATTCGTCCAAATCGGGTTCTAGCACCAAGAGTGTTCTCACCTAATTCTGTGACTAAACCTTTCATCCTTTAAGAATTAAGGAGATATTCTTTCAAAGCCTCGTCTTGAAACTCCTTGACCTGCGTCATCACATCAGACGTCATACTCAACTGATACGCTTTCACCCGAATCGGCTAGGGTCTCTCCTTTCGGCTAAGGGCATCTGCCACCATGTTGGCCTTGCCCGGATGGTAATGGATCTCGCAATCGTAATCCTTTATGAGCTCCAACCATCGCCTCTGCCTCATGTTCAAATCTTTCTGCTTGAAGAAGTACTTCATGCTTTTGTGGTCTGTGAAGATGGTGCACTTCGTCCCGTACAAGTAGTGCCGCCAAATCTTCAAAGCAAATACCACAGCTGCCAGTTCTAGATCGTGCGTGGGATAGTTGACTTTGTGGGTTTTCAGCTGTCGGGATGCGTAGGCTATCACCCTTCCACGTTGCATCAATACGCAACCTAGCCTAGAATAAGAAGCATCCGAATATACCACTAAGTCTTCACTACCTTCGGGTAATATCAAGACATGAGCTTGTGTTAGTCTCGCCTTTAACTCCTCAAAAGCATCCTCCTGTTCTCGACCCTACACGAACTTTACATCCTTTCGATTCAGTTTAGTTAAAGGTGAGGCTATCTTGGAAAAGTCTTGAATAAATCTCCTGTAGTAGCGCACCAATCCCAAGAAGCTACGAATCTCGGATGGCGTCTTTGGAGACTTCCATTGCATCACGGCCTCAACCTTTGCCGGGTCTACCATGATTCCCTCCGCATTTACCACGTGACCCAGAAATTGCACATGGCGTAACTAAAAAGCATATTTGGAGAACTTAGCATACAACTTCTCCTTTCTCAATGTCTCCAACACTTCCCGAATATGACTGGCATGCTCTTCTTCGCTCCTTGAATAAATCAGGATATCATCAATAAATACAATCACTGATTTATCTAACATCGGCCGACACACCCAATTCATCAAGTCCATAAAAGCAGCTGGGGCGTTAGTTAAACCGAAAGACATAATGAGAAACTCGTAGTGTCTATAACGTGTATGAAAAACTGTTTTAGGAATGTCTTGCTCCTTCACCTTCAATTGATGGTAGCCAGATCGAAGGTCTATCCTCAAGAACCAACTGGCACCCTGAAGCTGATCAAACAAGTCATCAATCCTAAGTAATGGATATCGATTCTTCACCGTCAACTTGTTCAACTCATGATAGTCGATGCACATCCTCATACTACCGTCCTTCTTCTTCACGAATAAGACCGGAGAACCCCAAGGAGAGATACTCGCCCTAATGAAACCCTTATCAAGCAACTCTTATAGTTGCTCCATCAATTCCATCATCTCAGTCGGGGCCAAACGATATAGTGCCTTAGCGATAGGCTGAGCACCTGGTATCAAGTCAATCTGAAATTTGATTTCACGATCAGGTGGTACACCTGATAAGTCCTCTAGAAACACATCAGGAAAGTCACACACCACCGGTACATTGAACAATTATGGTGTTGACGTGTTCACATCCTTCACATAGGCCAAATAAGCACTACATCCATGCCTCATGCACTTTCCCGCCACCGTCATCGAAATCACTTTCGGAATCATCATAACTCATTCGCCGTATATCGTCACCGAACTCTCGTCAGGCGTTGTCAGTCTAATCATCTTCTTACGACACACGATGTCCGCTTAATAGGTTGCTAACCAATCCATCCCTAGTACTACATCAAATCCGCCTGGGGGCATCACATGTAACTTAGCAGCAAACTTATGACCCTATAATTCTATTGCACATTCCTCTATCATATCAGTAACTCTAGTGGACTTACCATTAGTAGTTTTAACATCGAAGGGATCATCAATACGTCTACTACTAATAGGCAATTTAGCGTAGAAAGCAGTAGAAATAAAACTCCTACTAGCACCAGAATCAAATAACACAAAAGAAAGAGTTTGGTTTACTAGAAACGTACCTGACACAACATCGGGGTCCGTCCTAGCCTCCTCCATGGTCATTGTAAATGCCCTGGTGCTTGCCCATTGCTACTCAGTCCTGGTCTTCTTCCCTGGTCCAGAACTCTTTGCCCTCGGCTTCTTGCATTCCCTACTCATGTGGCCTACTTTGCCACAGTTGAAGCACCTTGCTGCTCTGCAATCTCTAGAGATGTGGCCGGGCTTCCCGCACGTGAAACAAACATTAAGCCCCAGCCTGCACGTACCAGCATGCTCCTTTCCACACTTCTCGCATCTCTTCACTCCCAAGCCTGTGGCAACCCCCCGTTGATCATCCACCCTAGCCTTCTTGTTATTCGGGGTGAAGCCACCATGCCCAAACCATTTCCGATTCCGGTCATCACCACCCGTCTTCTTCCCCTCGACTACTATCACTGCCCTCTCATCATACAACCTTCCAGCCAAGTCAACTACCGACCTAAACGTACTCGGTCGGGCGGCGATCATATGCCTGTGGATATCTACCGGCAAGCCCTGGATGTACCTTTTGATCTTTCATGACAGGGGCGTCACCTGATCCGGCACCAGCCGTGCCATCTCATTGAACTTGGTGCTGTACTGTTGATATGTCATGGTTCCCGCCTCTAGCTGCAGGAACTCCCTCTCCACCTTGTCCAACTCCCGATGAGGACAGAATTCCTCAATCACCAATTTCTTTAACTCTGGCCACCTCATTCTACCGATAGCCCTACTACCCTCGGCTTGGATAATATTTCCCCACCAGCATAGAGCCGAGTCCACAAACGAATGGGTGGCAAACTTTACCTTCTGGTCCTCCCGGCACTCGCTGATTTCAAGAACAGCCTCCATCTCCCTCACCCATCGGTGAGCAGCAGCAGCAGTGCCATTACCATCAAATTTAGGGGGCTTGCATCTTTGGAATGCCCCATAATTACAGCCTCGTGCTGCCTCCAACACAGGCTCCTCTTCCTTCTCTTTCTCATCAGTAGGGATAACCGTCTCAGTCTCGGGTTGTCATCCCCCTCCCCCCGAAGACCTGTTCCTATCCCTCCTCTCTCTTTCTCTAACTGCCTTAATCACTTCGGTCACTACAGACGGCAAGATCGTCTGCATGACCTGATGAACCTCCTCCACCACGGCCTCCTTCACTGAGGCTCTCTAGTTAGGACTCTCATCACCACCCTCCGGATGAGGGGTCTTAGGCTCATCATAGGTCACCTTCTCAACCCTGGGCCTTCCTCTTGTGTCCTGTGGTTCAGCACCACGTCCACCACGTACTCCCCCTCATGAAGCCTTAGAAGATCTACCTCCAGCCATCCTCTAACGCACTATAAGATTCAAACACTAACACGGTCATTCAAGGTAATAGCTCAGTTTATGTCAAGTATAGTAAGTCCCTAATTACAGTGGCCAGTTGTGATTAGCCACTTACTCTACTCTTCATACCCCAAGCATTTTCTATCCTGACTATATCAGTATCTAAATCTACTAAGGGCAAACAGATCAAATAACATGCGCACATAATACCTGTTAATATTAAAGAAAACACCTGATGGCACGTAGCTACTCGGACTGGCATCCCTTCCCTTTGTCGCATTCTCAGTTTAAGTTTAGGTTTCTTTTGAAAATTTTTACCCATTTCACGTAAAATTTGGCTCTGATACCAACATGTAAGGCCCCATTCCCGGGCACCTCACAGTTGGTCATTCATCGCACATAAAACATACAATTATTTAAAACTTCGCAGTGGAAATTGATTAAAACCATTTCATATATTTTAATGACAACTTTTGTAACGTAATACAATACAGTTACTATTACAAAATATTATAAATTGCATTACGTCACAAAAATGTCATTGTTATACAAATGGATGCCATCCAAAAAATGCCAAGTAGCTTCCCCGTGCCATCCTCAGCGACTTTTACCTGCCAACTGGAAAATACATAAAAGTTAGCATTGCTAAGTGAGTTCTAGTTATATAAATAAAATACTTTATAAGTTGGAACTTCCCGATGAGTTAATACATAAAACTTAGCGTTGCTGAGTGAGTTCTAGTTTTATAAATAAAATTCTTTACTTTCGTTATAAACTTTCTTTACTTTCATACGCGGTCATGCATCATACGTACAGATAGAGAATATTACTTTTAACTTTCATTATCATTCATTTTCCACCATCATAGTCATAGCATGCTTTCATTCCATGCTTTTCATTAACATTCTATTACTTTTGTTCTCATTCTTTCATAACGTACTTATTATCATTATTTTACTTTTGTACTTGTTTACTTTCTTTCATTGTTTCCTACGTTACGTCATTCTTTTACAATCATATGGATTGATGAACAATACCCCGAACATTATGCACGAAGCTGATGATGGACCTGTGGTAATTAAACCATGAACATTGTGCATGAAGCTGATCCAGTCAGCTAGGGCAAGTCATCTCTCCCATTCATTCAACCAATTGGTCATGCCCCGAACATTATGCACGAAACTGATGCTGGACCTGTGGTAATTAAACAATGAACATTGTGCACGAAGCTGATTCAGTCACCTAGGGCATACTAAAGGGCCTTGTCAATCTCAATGATTGACCCTGCGTGCATCCTTTGGGGTAGCTAACCCGCATCACAGTTAAGCTAACGACAACATGGTCGCGCACCTCCTTTCATTTGCTTGCAAGCCATTTTTTCGTTCATTACGTTTTACTTTTCATCATTGTTATCTTTTATTTCGTTACGTTATTCTTTACGTTCTTTCATTCATTTGTCATACTACGTAAAGTAATTACATAATATTTAACGTATTTTATAACATAAAATAATTACGTATAAATACCATCAAAAGATAACACATTATACCTACCATACATCATTCATACACTTCATAACCCTAAAACATCCCATAGTCATACTTAAAATGGGTAATCATTCCCATAAGTCAAATTTGGTCAAACCCTAAACTTTCTGCTTTTTCCTGAAATTTCAGAAACTATTCTAAGTGTCTAGGCGCATGGGCACTATTTGGGCGTTTCTGCCCTGTTCAGGCATTTTGCTACTATGCAGACGTCCGGACTTACACTTAGTCACTTTTCACTTAGAAGCATGGGCCTATTTAGGCGCATGAGCACTATTCAGGCACATGGGCACTTAGGCGGTTGGGTACTGTTTGGACAGTTAGGGTTTCTAGGTGGTTGGGAACACTTAGTAAATTAGACCGTTGGCGCATGCGCCACTGTTTGGGCGTTTGGGCAGCTAACTCTTACTAAATCAACATAAATCAGTCCCAATCCATCTTATATCATAATATAACCTTAGTTGTACCATTCTAAGCATCATCAAATGTACATACACATATATAAATCCCAAATCTACACCCACCCACATACTCATTCATACACACACATACGGGTGAAAACCCATTTTTAATAAAAACATGAACACATACATTTCCAGCCCCAAAGTTTGTTAAATGTTTAAAAGGGGGTTCTAGAACTCACCTTAACTGCTTTCGTGTATGACTTCCTCAACCGAGGCTAACGCCAGTTAAGAACAACATAAAACCAAGAATTCTTACCTTGAATTCAATTTCTTCTTCTTATTCTTCAAACCCAAAAGTTTCTACTCTTCTTCTCTCTCTAAAAAATCCGAATGACAAGGTGTAAGCAGGCAACATGGGCGGTCATGTTGCTTTATTCACCAACTATTTAAAGTTTTGTCCTTTTGGACACTTTTAACCCCTCTACTTGGGTTCAATTACATTTATCCTCTTTATTCACATTTATTCTTTCTTTTTTTCTCGTCTATAAAAATATCCAGGTGTTACAAGTCCACCCCCCTTATATAGGTTTCGTCCCCGAAACCTGTTATTCCTTAAACAAATTTGGGTAATGCTGCATCATTTCTCCTTCAGTCTCCCACGTAGACTCGGATCCCTTCCTGTGCTTCCACTGTACATGCACAAGAGGAACCACTTTATTCCACAACCTTTTCTCTTTACGATCAATGATCGCCACTGGTTGCTCCACATAATTAAGCCATTCATCTACTTCGATATCTTCCAGTAGTACAACCATATCCTCGTCTGCTAACCACTTCCGCAGATGAGATACGTGGAATGTCGGGTGGATTCCACTTAACTCATCAGGCGGTTCCAACTTATATGCCACCTCCCCTACTCGACCAATAATTATGAAAGGTCCTATATACCTTGGGCTCAACTTTCCCCGCTTTCTAAACCGAATGATACCCTTCCACGGTGAGACTTTTAACATAACCCTATCACCCACTTGGAACTCAATCGGTCTGCGTGTCTTATCAGCATACGACTTTTATCTACCCTTAGTTGCCTTCATAAAGGCTTTGATCCTTTCTAGTTTCTCAGTCGTAGCTTCGATCACCTCAATACTTCCTAACTCTTTCTGACCAATGTCACCCTAACAAATGGGTGTTCTGCATCTCCTACCGTATAGCATCTCGTATGGTGGCATGCCAATGCCGGCATGATAACTATTGTTAATGAGAATTCTGTTAACGGCAAATGGTCATCCGAACTTCCCCCAAAATCGATCACGCATGCTCGAAGCATGTCCTCGAGTGTGTAGATCGTCCTCTCAGACTGACCGTCCGTCTGAGGATGTAAGCGTGCTAATATGTAGTCTCGTCCCCATCGTATCGTGGAATTCTTTCAAAATTTTGATGTAAACCGAGTGTCACGATCAGATACAATAGACACTGGTACACCCTGACGAGCTACAATCTCCTTGATAAATAGATCCGCGAGTCTCTCAGAGGAATACTTCTCTCGGATCGGTAGGAAGTGAGCACTCTTCGTCAAGCGATAAACTATCACCCATATAGCATCATACCCTTTCGGGGTACATGGTAACTTCACAATAAAGCCCATGGTGATATGCTCCTACTTCCACTTGGGTATATCCAATGGTTGGATTTTCCCGTACGGCTTCTGGTGTTCCGCCTTCACTTGCAAACAAGTAAGGCATTTACTCACATCCTCTGCTACTTCACGTTTCATACCCGACTATCCTTTTCTTTGTCTACTTGAGGTTCTTGTGGAACCACATCCTCTTATACATGACTTTCTTGAACTGGGGAGAGAGTAGGCACATGCTTGTAGAGTCTTTTCTATCTTATTTCTTTTTTGATTTTAAGAAGTAATTCTGTACACTCTTCCTCTTTTCTCTCTTTTGACAATTCCATACCAGGCAGTTCATTTAATTCATCTAAGGGGAGGGAAATGATGTTATCAATGTCATAGCTCTTGGTCTGCAAGTACTTGATCCTGACTGCACTTAACTCATCGTCTTGAGTATTTGGTCTAGGGGCAGCCCTGATAGCAGTTTCCATGAGTCTTGTAGACCCAGTTGAGGAACTTTCTTCCCTTAGCTTCCTTTTCCTTTCTATCTCCTCCTCCTCAATCTCCTCAGAAGTCAATTTTCTTTTCCCTTTGTCACTCAAAGACCTTTATGACTCAAGGTGGAGAGAGCTTTGGCCTTCATTGCTTGGTGTAGCTTCTAAGCTCTGGCCAGAGAGAGGTTGGGATGCACCTTCACCAGCAGGTGTCTCATCAAGGGAATGAACCGCTGCAACAGTTGATGGTGAGACAGGGCTCTTAGGTTCTACCACTAGGCCTTCAGTCAAGGTTTCCCTCATGAAACGAATCTTAGGGTCTACCTCAATATCCAGTTGACCGATGATATTACCTGATTGCCTTAGCCTTCTTTGGAAACTGAATTCTACAGTGATCCTGTCTTGAATCCTTTGAGCCAACCTGTCAGCTTGTCTAGATTGTCTTTGGTTGACAAGTGGCTGCCCTTGAACTCTTTGAAGAACAAGAGCTCTTCTATCAGCATTATACCTCCACCCAATAATGTGATTTAAAGTTGGTGGAGATGATATAGCCCTTGGAATGCCTTTCTCAAAAAGACTCCTAATGACAGAGTCTATACTATCCACATCAATGTGAACTTAAGGAAGTTGCTGAGTATGCATAATTGCAAGTGAGGATGGTGAGTCCTCAATGTCCATACTCCCTAAAGAACTCCCAGGTTCTGTGACTGTAATGTATTTCTTCCCCTTTTTGGTAGCATCCCCTCTTGCATAGGTGAGCTAGGAGTTAGGTCAATCTTATTGTTGGACCAAAAGAACCAATGAGCCAGATCAGAAAAACCTTTAAGTCCCACAGACATCACAACAACTGCTGAAAACTTCATCAGCTGAAGTACAAAGTCTGAAGACATCAGCTGAAGTACAAAGACTGAAGACAACAGCTGAAGTACAAAGTCTAAAGACATCAGCTGAACTATAAAGACTGAAGACAACAGCTGAAGTATAAAGTCTGAAGACAAGTACTGAAGCCTTCAGAGTTTGTCACAACAGCTGAAGAAGTATTCTTCAGTTGTTGTGATGGTTTTCTTTTCAGTAGTTTTCTTTTATGTTTCAGTACTTGTAAAACGTCTGAAGAGCATGTTCTTACGTTGTAGTTTTAGTAGTTTCTTTTCAGTAGTTGTAGTGTTAGTCAACACTTGTCTTTTGTAAGAAGATGTCAGCTGTTAGACATCTTCAGTAGTTGTGTTACTTTCAGTAGTTTGTTGTAATAACGGTTAGATGTCACTGTCAAGTGACATCAGCTGACGTCATCTTTCCCTATA
>BJCO01807792.1:0-19449 GCA_018326465.1 Flaveria floridana
AAAATCATTCAAAAACGTGTAAAAGAGGGGTCCTAGAACTCACCTTAGTAGCCTCCTCGGTTAGGGCTTCGAGTTGACCCGCTATATGTCGATTTTGGCTTACGAACCCGCTTGAACCAATTTTCTTCTTCTCTTTTTCCTCTTTCTCTCCTTCCTCTCTAATTTTGCAAGTATGGGGAGAGGGTAAGGGCTGCCCTCTCCGTTAAATACCCCTCGTCCAATCGCCCGAGCTTCATGCGATTGGACCTTCAGTCGCCCAAGCTCTATGCGATTGAACTTTCCAGTCGTACGATTGAGCTCCAGTCGTGCGGTTGAGCTTCAATCGCATGACTCCCATGCGATTGGACGCTCCAGTCGCATGACACTCCAAATTTAAAATTTCCGGGCGTTACATTACGCCTAGAGGTTGCTCTTCTATTATATGATGTGTCTGTAGATTCAACACAATAGATAAGTAGACCTCATTGGTGAAACAACTTAAATCTAAATAGTTCAATTAGCTATGGGTTTCCACCTTATCCCTGGTTAACACAATCAACGCATTTTCAATAAGGGGTGATGAGCAAAATAAACACCATAAATGTGTGCGGATGACCTAAAAATGAGCAAAGCACATGAAAAAATTGTTAAACACAGTCAAGCTAATGACTAATGTTGTTAGTACGTAATGTGCAAAAGAAAAATGCTCAAACAAGAAGATAGGTTGTGTGCCTCTATGTTGTGCGATGGCACTGACATGAGGATAAGCATAACCTAAATATTCTAGAATTCATTGTTGTTTGCGCCTCTCTGCTGTGCGACGACACTGACCTGAGGCTTGGCATCACTTTGAAAGCTCTTAGCATAGTTTCTTCTTGTCCAAACCCATAGACCGCTCAAAAATCTCCTGAGAAAGTTGATTACCGTATAAGCGTGGGATCCACAAATGCTTGTTGAAATAACAAATCTAAATAATCACCAGTGTGAGTCAAAAATCTGTGTATGGATTTAAGTGGACAAATATACTGGCAATCATCGTGGCAGTAATCTTTGACAGTCAAAATCAATATGTGCTTCTTACAGTTCTAGTATGATTTCCTGTAAGGGCCTTGGACTCTCAGACAAAATAAGGACAAGTTAAACAAACATATGCAAAAAGGGTCCCAAATGATTATGCTTGTATGATTCCATAAGAGTCTGTCTAGATAAGATGTACATGCTTGATGCTATTCTGCTTAGGGGGAGAAATCGTTTAGGTATTGTTAAAATGCTTTCAACCCACCTCAAATGAAAAATAAAAAAATATGTCTTAGTTTAGTTTGTTTAAAGTTTTTCTTCATTTTAGTTATTTTTGTATTCAGTCGATGTTGGACTATGTAACTAGATAAACTCCGTGAATCAAAATTTAAAAGGGTCACGTCTGAGGTGACCAAACTGGTGTAAATTTAAAAGGATCATGTCTGAGATGATCAACTTTTGAAAATTAAAATGGTCACGTATGAGGTGACCAAACTATTTCAATTAAAAGGATCACGTCTGAGGTGATCAATCTATTCTAATTTAAAAGGATCACGCATGAGGTGATCAAAGGATCTATGTTAAAAGATCATATCTGAGATGATCATCGATTATAACGTTTATTTATCAAATGTTAAATTTGAGTGTGTGGAAATGGATGAAGTAAAACTCATAAGTATGAGCCAATCGCATGATTGAACCATAAATATGAACCAATCGCACGATTGGACCATAAGTTTGAGCAAATCACACGAATGGACCATGAGTATGATCTAATCAAACCAATGGACCATGAGTATGGGGGAAACCATATGATTGGATCATAAGAATAAACCAATCATACAACTAAATGAAGGAGTTTGAGTCAATAGCACGATTGAACCCCACTCGAACGATTGAACCCCAGTCGCACGATTAAGTCATGCGCATGGGTCCAGTCGCACGATTGAGTCATGCGCATGGGTTCAATCGCATGATTGAGGCATGCGCATGAGTCCAATCGCATGACTGAAAACCAAAATAGTATAAAAGGAGACCCAGTCGGTCGTAATCCCCACACACTTCAAAATTCTCAAAAACCGCTCATTACCCAGGAACTCTGCCAAAAATTTTTATACTCGTGATTACTCTCCGATTCAGTGACTAACATATCTTGTTCATCCACAGGTAACTTGCGAATGAAATCGGAGCAAATGACTGGTTGAATCGAACATAAATTACTAAATTTGAATCGACAAAACTAACCGGGACCAAAAACTAAAATAAACCACTAAAATGGACAAAAAATGTTGATTTAACAGACATTAAGTGTTAATTCGAGTCCCTGCGAACCATATGAACCTAAAAAATGAAGTCTAACTTAACTTTTTGACAAGATTCAAGATTATGGTGTCGCACAGTGCAATATGCGAATGGACAGACTGATGAACTTCAGTCGCACGATAGAGCCAGACGCATGATTCAATCTCACGATTAAGCCAGACGCATGATTCAATCACAAGATTGAATGAATTGGTGACTCAGTCGCATGACTGACTCAATCGCATGGCTTTGCATGCGACTGAATTCAGTCGCAGGCTCAATCGTACGACTGAACGCAGTCGTATGGTTCAATCGTACGATTGAACTAGTCTGCCTAAATCTGTTCCAAGTCAGTGTTTATCTCTTATGAACGGAACTAATGTGTTTGTTTCTTGTATTGCAGCAAAATGGCTGAGAGATGGACGATGAGCACCAAGCACAACATATGTGCTCATCTGGATACCACATCCCGGAACGCTTCTGAGTTCACCGGGATTATAGCTTTCCTACGTAGATCGAGGATCTTCATGGCTATTTCCACTCCATGCACACCTTATAGGTCGATCCAGCAGGCATTCTGGGAGAATGCCATGTAACCCGGTCTATTGAGCCATACTGTATCCGGAGTTCTATTTTCGGTCAAGATATACAGATCGGAGAAGACGACCTAAGGCGAGTCTTGGACTTGGGTGAGGATGGAACCCACCCAACCAAGCTGCATCCCCTAATGGTACGGGGATGCTTTCTCAGGATCAAGTACGCCGGAGACATCAATGTCGGCGTGCTAAACAAGAGCAACATGTGCCCTCATTTCAAGTATCTCGCACATGTGATCCTGAAATACATAGCTTCAAGGAGAGGAGGGTTTGATGAGTTGTCGGACCAAATCCAGAACGCCTATGTCGCGCTGGCGCTGAACAACCCGTTCAGCTTCTCACATATGTTCTTCTCATACCTGACGGAGAATATAGAGGCCAAAGGCAAGGAAGGCTTCTGCATATACCCACGACTCTTGCAGATGATAATAGATGAGGAGCTTCCTACGCTACCAACAGAGGATGATGATGCTGTGACCCTAGAGGTGATGGATGATACCACCTTAGGGAGGATGAAGGTCTACCGGGGTAAGCAAGTGAAGCCCCCGGTGAGGAGACTGTTTGGTCATCTGGCTAATGAGGGATACGTGACGCCAGTTCGTAAAAAGTGGCGTCATGATGATAGTGATCCCGATGTCGAACCGATTATGGCTCCTACTGATGAGGATGACGATGACGATGACCACAACGACGGTCAAGATGGTGGAGATATAGGCCCCAGTCAATCACGGGCCACTGACACGTCTACCATATCTCCACCACCTCCCCACAGTAGTGCTTCTGCTCCTGGTGGATCGGAGCAGGCTGCCATCCACTGGGACTTCCGGGCTGATGATGAGGAGGAGGAGTCAGATAAGGAGCCCCACAAAAGGACCATCGGTAGCCAAGTGGTAGCTACTGAAAGGGACAAAGCGGCAGTTGGGGGATGCCAGGCTGGGGCTGAAGGTGCTGAGACTTCAGATCCTACTTATACGCCTCCCCAGCCAACTAGCCCAGGGGGAGCCCATATTGCTAAGGGGTCGAGGCTAAAGAGAATGGCCCAGCCCTACGACAAGAAGGGAAGGAGATGGAGGATAGTCCTGAATACCACCTCCACTACACCACCACAGCCAACAATACCACCACCACACATACCATACCGACATCTACTCCACCACCATTCACCTTCATTCCCAATCCATCATACACCACATCTACCACCACGTCAACCATACACCAAACCGGCCCTTCCATATCATCGATCCCTCCACAGGGATCTCCTCTACCCACTGTTGGGTTAGAGGAGCAGCTGGCGAGCCTAAACCGTCTGGTGCTCAAATTGCTCGCAACAGATGATATCTGAGCGAACTAGATGAACCAGTTGGTGGCTGCCAAAGCTACACAGGGCAAGCAAATTGCCCTGCTGATAGAGAGGAATGCAGCTCAGAGCCAGCGGATCGCTAAACTTATAGAGAGAGATGTTGCTCATGAGAGAGCGTTGTCTCGAGCTCACCATGTCATGAAAACACAGAATGACCTTCTGTTGGCATCGGTGAAGCGGATTAAGGAGATTGAGAAAAAGAACAAGAAGCTTCTCCTCAGACTGAAAGGGACGAAAGCTGAGCCCTTAAAGATAAAGGATGACGATGATGATGGAGATGATGATGATGACGATTCATCCGATGATGAATCGAATGATGATTATGATTATGAGGGTGAAGCTGAGGGCAGCGGAAAAGATAAAGAGGGAGAAGATGATCATGAGCTTGAGTCTGAAGGTGATGCATCTGCATCAACCTCGAATCAAGCTGCTCAGGAAACGAGGACAAAGAGACATCAAGATCAGAGACCATCTACCTCAGCCTCTCAAGCTGAAGAGTCAAGCGACCAAGGCAAAAGTATTGATTAAATGTCTTTATATTTGAAAAACTTTTGTACCTGAAATATGTATTACACTGATGTAATTAATGTTTATTAATGTTTAATTATCTTGATTACTGATGTGTGTGTGATTGTGTTTTGAATGTTTAATCAAATAGATGAAGCTCAACAGACGAATGACTATGATGTCGCCCCCTTCAGCAAGTCAAGACTCGGTTAACCATGATTCTTGATTTGCAAGGGATCGTGCGACGATCTATGAGCTACACCCCCAAAGAGGGAGAGATTATTCACGATCTCACAGATGAGCAGCTGGCTGATATGTTTCGACTCAATCTGGATGAGATGGTCAAGGATGCTCCTGAGATTGATGTTCTCAGCGATTATGAGCTGCAAGATATTGATGTAATAGACATCAAGGATATCACTGCAGAAGAGTATACTCAGTACACTGACCAACAAGGAAATGTTAACCTTGATCTGGGTGAAACATTTAGCAGTGATACTTTTAGAACTCTTGATGCTAAGGAGAAAGAGAAGGAGAAGGAAGAAGATAAAGCCCAAGCCGCAGACGCTGATATTGAGTTAAAGAAGGCTGAATGGGCAGCTTGCTTGAAAGATATGGGAGCCCAAAGTGAACCACCAAACTCTAACGCCTATACCAAACTCTATCGGGTGAAGAAGCATCAGAAGGTGTCAGGCAAGATTATTAGTTGGGCGCATTTTGAAGACTTCGAATTATATGCCGTGAAGAGGGAGAAGAGGATAGAGTACTTCAGATTCCCTCATGATCTGAAGACTCTTCCTAGTTTTGAGCTAAACAGGCTTGCCTGTTTAGATCTTTTGTACGCCAACCCAGAAACATGTCGGGTTGGTTCGAGACAGCATTAAAAAGGGAATACCACACCAGGTGGGTCAACTTCAGGTCTCAACAACCTAAGAGGTTCATTCATAAGACTGAAGTTAACCCTATCACTGGAAGGCCTAAGGTAGTGTTGAAATGGAGTCCGCCACGCACGATGTCGAAGATCCCTCTACAGGAGATGCCTCAGGACTTCACTCCACACTTTAAGTGTTGGTATTACGACTGGAGATGGGAGAAGCGGTCATAGTTCTACACAAAGAAGGTCAGATCGAGACTATCAGAGTATCTGACCCAATATGGCTCACTAACTTGTCTGCTGATGATGTTTACACATTGTACAAGTGGCCACTCTTCTATGACACGCAAGACATTGTTTAAGCTCTTCAGTTCCAACATATCATAAGACTCTGCTTTGCATTCGAGATACACGCAGGAGTTACGAGAGAAGAAAAGTACAAGAGGTTTCAAGAACACGTGACGAATGTTAGACATTAGGCGAAACTAGGTCCAAGGGGGAGTTTGTTGATACATATTGATGTACCTAGTTTATGTTCTTAAATGTAAGAGTCTTTCATGTCTTACACTTGTGTAATCCAATGTAATATAATGTTTGAATGATATATGAAATACATTGTGATGCTTATATGTGATTAATTATGTCATGTTATATTTATATTGAATGTGATTCACATGTATGAACTAAATATATAGGTTTGATATTGTTTTACATAGTTCTAAGTCAATAAGAACTTATAAATGTGTTTAACTTAGTCATATGGACATTCATGCTAATTGACCATACTTATGGCCCATACGCATCAATGAACCATGCTTATGGACCAGTCGCACGACTGAACCAGGTGACTGGATCAGTCGTATGATTGAGACATAAGATTGATTCAATCGCACGACTGAACCTTCAGTCATGCGTATGAGTCAATCGCATGCTTCAGTCGCAAGACTGAACCATGCTAATGGTTCAGTCGCACGAATGAACACTGATAACCTATAAATACCACATAATTCGTGAAAAAACAAACACTTGCATACACTTGATAATAATTCGTACCCTAGCCGTCCAGAGCGTCCCAAGTCTGAAATCCAAGTTCATAGTTCGTCTCTGATCGATTTCAATCCGTTCTTAACGTTTGTTTTATCGTTAAATCGATCAGGGTATTCGTTCTCACTGATTGGATCGCCAATCAAATAGAATTCGTGCTAATTGATCTGGTTTCACGCTGAATCCGTTAGTACTCCGTACGTACACGGTTCTAACAGGAAGAGTTTAAACGATCCTAAAGGGCCAACAATTCATGCCTCGTTAAACTAAATTAGTGGGTCAAGATAAACGACAACTGTAAATCCGACCCCATAATAGTAAAACATGAAGTTTTCAACTTCTTACAGTCATTATTGACTAAAAACTAACTCTAACTACTAATTTTGTTAAAGCGATGGTGGTGTAGGCTAGTAATGGCAGCGTAGGGCTGGTGAGGGCAGTGGTTGAGTAGGCCAACGTGGGGGTAATGTTTTGGATAAGTGGTAAAGTCTTTGAATTATTATATATGATCTTATAATCTTCCTTTTAAATTTAACATGTCTTTGTAATGAAGTTGGTCTTTCATCCAAAAAGGAGGTGGGATTCTTGTTCAATCACCTTTTTCTTATTGTCTTTTCATTTTTTGCACTCATTTGCAAAATAACCAACTTTGTCATGAGTAAGTGCCAAAGTATTTTATGAGTTTTCTATCATATTTTCTTACTTTATTTTCTTTAACCTTTTCTTTCATGTATTCATTGTTTACTTTCTTGTTGCTCTTGATTTGAATTGGCTAACTGTTTTTCGTGCTTTGATTTGCTTGTCTTTTCGCTAATAAGAATAATTTCTAAATTTCTTGCTTCTGGTTGGATAATCATATTCTTGCTCTTGTTGTTGATCACAAAGGTTTATTTCTCGCTTGATACTTGCTTCTGGAATACTTGCTAATCGGTTTTTATTCATGCCCCTAAGCAGCCCATCTTGTTAATCAGGTTTTCATGCTAACTTGTTGAACTTTCTTCCCCAACTTAGATGATTAGATCCGGACCTACTTCCTACTCATATTCTTCATTGACCGAATTTGACTTGTTACTTGATACGTAATGGTTTTCTTACTTGCTTGCTTTGCCTAAAGTTTGGCCTTGCTAATTTGGTCAAAATGGGTTTTACTTGCCCTTGCGTTTTGAACAAAGGTTTGTTCAACTTGTTAATTAAGCCAAAGCTTTGAACTCTTGCTATACGGATTACTCAAATTCCTTTTGACTTGCTATGAACCATATAGATTTGGGTAACTCCATATGTGAACCACACAATTTTAGATTCTTGCGAGGAATCACACATGTTCGGATTTGACTTGCTCTATGGATCATTTAGATTTAATTTGACGTGCTGACTATGTTGCATTTTAATTAGGGTTGGAATTATCTATAAATTTAACTTTGACAAAAGTATATTATTAATTAACTGATTTCGAAATGTAGTTTTCTTAGAAATAGTTTTAAAGTTTATAACAAACTAAGAGAAATTAGGTTTTGTATATACTTTGTTATTTAGTCCCTTTGGAAACAATATATTAAAACAAATGTTCAGAATTAAGAACTTGGAAAACAAATCTGCGCTTTTATATTATTTTAATTTTTACTTTTCTATGACTTTTGGTTCCGACGAAGGGGTGTCGACGTGGTTCAATTGTTGTGTAGGGACAGAGAGAATTGGCGATCGGTGTGTATTGTTCATAAGCATATTTTCCATACATCACTTTACATCTGCGAGTTGCGATCGGTGTGTATTGTTAAAAGATTGGCGGTTAAACACTAACTAATGAATTGGCGGGGGTATTAACTGCTAGTAACTGTTTTTTGGCTTACTATTATGAACCATATGTGCTAGTTTATATGATAGAAATACACAGATTATAACTTCGTATAATACGCCATATAACTAAGTTGTTCAAATATCACTGCACACCCCCGGCCAGAGTAGAAGTAGGCATTTGAACAAAATCTTATAAAACTAAAAAGTATAATAAGTAATCTCAACCATGTATCTGATTATTTAATGGTTGAGATCAAAGTTGTAAGTGAAAGTTTGTTACAAATATATTTTAGAAATAGTCACTTTTGTTGACTTTTTACAAGTTCTCTTATTTTTTTAAAACATTCATAACTTTTATGTATGAAATTATTTTTTTATAAAGATTACACAAAATACGAGTATTTTTTTATTTTTTAAAACGAGTAAAGTATTGTTAAATAAAAATATTAAACAAATTTTACGTTATTAAGCCTATACCTCGTCATTGTATATTTAGTGCAGTTTATTGTGTCTTTTTGTTAATTATTGTGCATTTTTTAATGCTATTGTGTTTTTCTAAAATCATGTATTTTTGAAAAAATATAATGATAGAATAACATTGTTATGTATCTTTAATATGTAAAACATAATAATAAATTAACAACTAATTAATCTAATACGTTAAAAACAATAACCAAATAACACAATCTATCATTGTGCCTTTTGATCATCATTGCGTTATTTTAAACACCATGAGTTTTGAAAAATACATGGGTGAAATAACATCATTATGTACTTCTAATGGTAAAAGTCAATGATAGATAACAAGTGTATATAATATATAAAAAATAAATAACAAAAATAACACTTTGTATTATATTCAACACTATGAGTTTTAAAAAAAATTATTGGTGAAAGTATGTACTTGTGTATTTTTAAATATAAAACAAATGGTAAATACAAGTTTATAGTCTATAATAATAACAAAAATAATACAAAATTATCTAAAACGTAATACACCAATGATAAATACACATAACAAATGATGTAAAATATATGACACAATAAACATATAAGGCACAATGAGCTGATTTATTTGACACAGTAACAAAAATACCATTCTATTTAAAACAACAAAAGAACACTTGTCAAGATCAGAATACTTCTTAGGATTTTTAAATAAACATATTTTTTAGATAACCCCACCCTATAACTTATAGTGTATATTTGATGCCAATATTATTTCCAACATTATCAAATTCACCGGGTATTCCATCATATTTATTAGTTCATATATTTTTCGTTACAATTATATTTGAAGGTATTGTCTAATCTATTTTGTAATAAGTTTTATGTAGAACACTACTAGAAAATTAGGCATTTGAGAACACCATTTTCCATCGGAAAATGGTGGCAAATGGCTATTTGCAACCGTTTTAAGACTAAACTAGCGATTGGAAAAACACATGTCGCAAATGATCTACTGCGACCGTTTCGCGAGCGCAATTATTTTTGTGACCATATGTTACGACCGCTATTGCCGTCGCAAATCATGCGAAAGTTTTGCTACCTTTTATTTTGCGACCATTTTTACAACCGATGGTACTTGCGACTGAAAATACTTGCGACCGTTTTGAGACCGATGGTACTTGCGACCAACGGTACTTGCGACTGTTTTGCGACCTACACAACTTCGTATCATTTTGCGACCGACGATTCCTTCGACCGTTTTGCAACCGAAACTACTTGCGATTGTTTTGCGAACGCTAATGGGTTATTGCAAAAGGATTCTTGCGACCATTTTGCAACCACTACTAGGTTTTGCGACCCCAATAGGTTATTGCGACCAAATGGTTGTAACCGCTCTGCGACTGCTACAAAACTATTACGACCAAAATATTTTTTTTATTTAGATTCATTTTCTATTTTTAACCTGCTTATACAGTTCGTATTTTAGAATATGGTCACTTATCTAGATTTCAAAACTGAACTAAAGCATACAACATCACATTACAAATTAAAATGTCACTTAAAATGAGTTATTATAGTACGATGAATATCCTACCATTCAAAATAAATTTTTTATAGCATAAGTAGATGGTTGGACTCTCTGAGTCATAGCTTTTAACATTCCTTCAAACTTTCCCATCCTATCACGCATAGTTTCATTTTCAGCAACCAGCTCCTTAATAATTTCATTCATCCTTTTTTTTCCTTTTCTTTTTCTTTAACGAGATCCTTTATAATCTTATTCAACTTCTCTATCCTAAAAAAACCAATGAATGAAGTCAAAAAGTCAAACTTGATATAGTTGTAGTATATTATATGTTAAAATATAAATTTTACTCAATTATTATAATTGATTCATTGATATCTAGTAAGATAACAATAAGACATTGAGTTTAACCTATTAAGTAAACATAGCTTGGGGTTTTGTCTACCACGTACATATGAATCCTTAACATTGCCTAGCCCGTACACTTTGCCCTTTTTCTTTCATACAACAGCTTGTGCAGGACCGTTGAAGTGTATGCACTTACAACACAACAACACAAAAAGGAGAGTGTGCAACAACATTTAACAATTCAAATGGGGAACTAGAAAAACAAGTTTTGAGAACTAAGAAACACAAGTGTATATAAGACAGAACAAGAACAACACAAGTAGTTGGTTTTCAAGGTTGATGTATATTGCTCTCTTGTTCCTTTCAAATGTTTACAAAGTTCTACTTATAAGATACAAGGAACAGAAATACTTATACTACAACCTATATCCGGCCATATTTTGAAGGCCAGTTGGATACATGATCTAGACAACATAATCATTGTAGAGTCAAAAGACAGATTGTCTTTTGACTAGTGACTATGATATGCCACAACTCACATTCTAATATATTACAAAAAGGATAAAGTACATAAAGTGGAAAGTTACAGACTCAAGAACTCAATGTAATGTTACCAAAAGCATGGACCTTTCACCAACTTATGTAAAGTTGGTGTCTTATCAGAGTTGCAGCAGAAATGGGTCCAGCTTTATGTAAAAGGTACATCAGATAAAGCATGTGATCTAAAAGTCTTCGGAAGAAATCTGTCTTTAATAGTTGGCTTCGGAAGACTTTGTCTTTGAAGTTTCGAAAGACTTCATCTTTGGTTTCGGAAGATATTGGTCTTGGCTTCGGAAGATTTCATATTAATAGTATTTTCTAAGACAGTGTGAAACTTCCAAAGCATTCCACTTCAGTACACTTGTGCATGCATGCAGGAGAGATTTAGGGTGTTTGGGTTGCATCAGCCTTTACAAATAAACCTTACAAACTCCCCCTAGGCTGATACTACCAAAACACTTGAAGACTTCAGATCTTAACAGTCCTTATTATGATGATAACCATCCCTTTCTTCATAAGATGATCAGGATCACTCAGACTCTCATAGTGTCTTCTCATGTCAAAGAGATCATGCAGTGGCAGATTGAATATATCTTGCCATGTGTAGGTATTTTTAACACCTTGATCCTGATGACATGCCATCTTCTTGGATTTGTAGTGTATGTCCAAGACAAGATGGGTCTTCTTGATGCTAGAGGAGCTACTTGAATTTGAGTTGGTGGAGTATCCTCTTGTTGCACATCCTCAGGATGTTCTGACTCATCCTGAGGTTTGGAGATGGATGTTTCTTTCTTTCTTTTGCTTGACTTTGGTTTGGAAACTATCCTTTTTCTCCTCTTTGAATCTTTTAACTAAGAAGACTGGCCTGCAACACATGATTGATTTTCTTTGTCTTTCTCAGTTGGGTCTTCCTCTCTCACAGGTTCAGATTGAGAGGGGACAGATCCCTGCTATGGATCAGAAGTGGAAGCTTGCTGAGGTTTAGCAGGAGATTCAGGTTGTGTTGTCTTAAATGTTTCAACCTTAATCTCCACATGCTGAGGGACTTGACTTGGTAGGGAGTGTAAGTCAGCAAGTTCATCTCTTTGAATCTTCTACTTGATCACTATTATATGCTCATCCATGGTGGACAGAGACATAGGACCAAGTCTCCTTACAGAGAATCCGTACAGCTTTAAGAAGCTCATCATTTTCTGCCTATCAGCAGATGTCTTCAAGTTTTTGTGGATGATGGCTCTTGACTTAGCAGCCTCTTCCCTTAAATTTCTTTTAGTGATCTTTCTTTCTTTGACTATATCAAGTTCAAGTTGTTTGAGATACTCTAACTCAATGTAATCAAAGGGTAAGGGAAGAAGTGCATTAGCCTGATAGAGGCCTGTGGCACTCAGGTAGTTTATCATGTTGATCCTATCCTTTTCTTTGTCTACCTGAGGTTCTTGTGGAACCACATCCTCTTGTTCATGAGTTTCTTGAACTGGGGAGAGAGTAGGCACATGCTTATAGAGTCTTTTCTGTCTCATTTCTTCTCTGATTTTAAGAAGTAATTCTACACCTTCTGCCTCTTTTCTCTCCTTTGACAATTCCATTTCAGCCAGTTCATTTAATTCATCTAAGGGGAGGGAGATAATGTTATCAATATCATAGATCCTGGTCTGCAAGTAGTTGATCCTGACTGCCCTTAACTCATCATTCTGAGTATTTGGTCAGGGGGTAGCCCTGATAGCAGTTTCCATGAGTCTTGCAGACCAAGTAGAGGAACTTTCTCCCCTTAGCTTCCTTTTCCTCTCTCTCTCCTCCTCCTCAATCTCCTCAGAAGTCATTTTTCTTTTCCCTTTCTCACTCACAGACCTTTGGGACACAGGGTGGAGAGAGCTTTGGCCTTCATTGCTTGGTGTAGCTTCCAAGCTCTGGCAAGAGAGAGGTTGAGACATACCTTCACCAGCAGGTGTCTCATTAAGGGAATGAAACTCTGCAGCAGTTGATGGTGAGACAGGGCTTTCAAGTTCTACCACTAGGCCTTCAGTCAAGGTTTCCCCTATGAAGCTAATCTTAGGGTCTGCCTCAACATCCAGTTGACCGATGGTATTGCCTGATTGCCATAGTCTTCTTCTGAAGCTGAACTCTGTAGCGATTCTCTCTTGAATCCTTATAGCCAACCTGTCAGCTTGTCTATATTGGCCTTGGTTATCAAGTGGCATGTTGACAAGGTCAAGACCGCCATAGTAGTTCAAGGTGTGAAAGTTGAAGACTTTTTGCTGCCCTTGAACTCTTTGTAGAATGATAGCTCTTTTATCAGCATCATACCTCCACCCCATAAAGTAATTTAAAGTTGGTGGAGATGACATAGCTCGTGGAATGCCTTCCTCAAAGAGACTCCTAATGACAGAGTCTATACCGTCCACATCAATATGAACTTAAGGAAGTTGCTGAGTATGCATAATTGCAAGTGAGGATAGTGAGTCCTCAATGTCCATACTCCCTGAAGAACTCCCGGGTTCTGTGACTGTAATGACTTTCACCCCCTTTTTGGTAGCATCACCCTCTTGCATAGGTGACCTAGGAGTTTGGTCAATCACATTCACAGGTTCTTGTGTTCCTGGTTGAGCTTTTCTTAAAGGTCTCCCAGCTAGTTGTTCCTTAAGATAAGATATCTCAAGTTGCTAATCATTGACCCTATTTTGCAAGGTAGTCACTTGAGATTCAAGATGACTAACCTTGGAGACTAGATAGGGGCATGTTTTTTACAGGTTTTGTATTTGTAGTCTCAGATTCCCCTCATCTTCATCAGAAGAATCATTGGGGGATGAGAGAATTGGACCAAGGTCTTCTTCCTCATCACCAGCATGGTGTTCTTGGCTGTTGGATTTCCTCTGCTCAGTGACAGCTTCAGTTGAAGTGTCAGTGGGCTGAGTTGCCATGGTTGAGGTCTGAATGATGTAATCACTTGCTGAAGTGAGAGCCTCTTTGATATAGATATCCTGAACAGGTTAAGAAGTATCCACCTCAGTGATGGGTGACTGATGTGGGCTAGACCTAGGTGACTTAGGAGCACTTATCTCTCTTTGAGAAGTGGAGTAGTAGAGAGAATTATGGTACTCACTGAAACGTAAGTCTTCATCAGTATAGAAGTCAAGATTGGGAATGGGTTGGTTTATGTCTAAAGTGTCACACCCCCGCTGATAGCGGAAACACGGGGATGCGAGCTAGACGGGATCGTCATAACACATGTTATACGATAGAGAAGCAATATGAATATGATGACAAGCATGTCATGACGACACCCGAACACAAATGGAGACTTGTGTCGCGTTCAGTCAATGTTCACGATAGCATAGCCATAAGTATAACATAAAATGATCACATAAACATAGATGATAGTTTGTAGTGTAAATTCCCATAACCCGGGAACAAGTGTTCAAAAGAATGTTAATTGTTTAGTTTACTGCAACAATGTACAAAAGAATTGTTCATCATGTATGTTCAGTCTCAAAAATGCTTCCTAGGGTCTCCACTAAAAGGCAGCACTCCTAGAACTTCAATTACCTTGATCACCTGAAAAGAGATGCTCAAAACGGTCAACATAATTGTTGGTGAGCTTCGCAGGTTTTAACTAATAAAAGATGTTAAGATGTAAACGGTGAGTAAGTTTAAGAAGAGCTACCGCAACTACACTTATGTGTAGGCGGTTTTACCAGTTATAACTAGCTACAGCCAAACCTATTCATAGGTTCCTCACGGGAATTGATGGCTGTAAAGAAAGCATTCCCAAAGCATAAATAGTTTAAAATGACGTAGCAAGATCTACAAAGCGCATACGTATAAATTACAACCAAACAAATCCTTAAGTCCCATTACCGGGATTAGGGGTTGTATTGAAAGATTTTCCATAGCGTAATAAGTTAAACATGACGTAGCAAGATTCACAAAGCGCATACGTAAAGGTTATAACCAAACCAATACTTAGGTCCCATTACCGGAACTAATGGTTGTATTGAAGGGCAAGTTTTCACATGACGTAGCAAGATCCACGAAGCGCATATGTATGGGTTACAACTAAACCAATCCTTAGGTCCCATTACCGGGATTAAGGGTTGTAATGGATGCTCGGCAAAGAAGAACCATAAAGTAGACCCATGAAGAAGAACCACACCGCCGAGAGCATCCAAAGTCAATAGCATTCACAAGTAACATCATACAACACATAGCATCATGTAATAGTGCATAGTAATGTAAAGCCACCAGGTAGCTTACAAGGTAGCAACATATCATAGAGTCAAGAGTCATAATAGCATCATACAACAGATAAGGAAAATAAGTTCACCATAGATGTAGCAACAGACTTCCACTAGGGAAGGTGCTTGAAAATGTGTTAAGTAGACGAGCATTCTTTTCCCCCAAGTTTGAAAATGTTTAAAAGTTATATAAGCGTAAAAAGGGGCTACGAAACTCATTGAATAGATGATAAGCATGAATGATGAATATTCCCAATAGTAGAATGCTATGAACAGTCAACACCTATTGACAATTACTGACAAGCATTAATAATAAGCATAAAGCATAAGATGGTGTTCAATAGGTTCAGGCAGTTTCGGTTCGGTCGTGGTTAACACTTACACGCAAACACACACGATAGATCTTATGTAGATCCGAGTACTAGAAGCGTTGCCATTGTAGATGATATTTGTGTGAAAGTGTTATTGTTTTTAGAGAAGTGTTTGTTAAGTACTTGTGTTATAAATCATTTGTTACTAATTGCAAAATGTTAAGTTGATTGGATTTTGATATAACATTAATAAGTCCAATAGTGCTAATCTTAAAGATCATCATTAGCAATGGAAACCATGTCAAGGTCACCTTAACATCACACGACAACACACACCACACATAGGAAGACTGACTTCACACACAATGATTCCATTTGCACGACAAGACCAGACGCACGACTGGACACTCCATTCGCACGAATCAACATTTAGTCATGCAAATCAGCTTCATTCGCATGATTGAACTCCCATTCGTGCGACTAAGCACTCAGTCATACCACACTGCACCCAATCGCACGACTAAACCTTCCATTCGCATGATTTAGCCTTCAGTCATGCGAATCAGCTTCATTCGTATGACTGAACTCTCATTCGTGCGACTGGATTTTCAGAATGGGTTGGTTTATCTCTAAAGGCTGGGATGGTAGCTGTCCCCTGAAGGTTGTTCACTTGAGTGTTGAGACTCATAGTTAAGTCTTAAGGCATTTGGGCTTGTGAGCTCATTAGGCTAAGCATGAGGAACCTCAGCACTAATCATAGAAGTAATGGGAGTGGTTTGCTCCTAAGGGGAAGTGGGAGCTCCAGTATCTACTTCCTCCTGTATAGGTAAGTATTTGGGGGCCTGCACAGACTCAATAGCATGAGCAGGGGTTTGTTTGACTCTTCTTTTGTAGGTGAGGGTGATTTGTGTTTGTTTTGGTGGTTGAGATGTAGAAGGCGTGGGTTCAATACTAGCCTGTGTTGCTAAGTTGTCACCTTAAGAAATGAGCTCTAACATTTTTAGGACAAGGGATGTTTCTACCCCTGAGAAGCCAGCAGTTGGCTTCCTCAAAATTTTAAAGATGTCGAGCTTCATCTGTCCCAATTTAAGAATATTACCTTTTTCCTTTAACTATGAGCGCTGTTCATAGTTAAGAATGTATTGAACATATCTAGGAAACATGTAATACTGTAAGGAGTCCAAGATTGCAAGTAGATTAGTATAAACAAATTAAGAGTACCTGAACTTGACTCCTTGAACCATTCCATGTACTATGAAGGAGAAATCTTCAGGAATCTGATCCCACCCTCCATGATTGTTGGACAAGCTATGGATAACCACATGAAGTAGGTATTTCCACTTAGGTGAGACCTTCCATTTCCTAAAGCTCTTTATAGAGAAATCTCCCTCATAGCCCATCTGCTCAAAGAAATGATTGGCAGCTTCTTTTGGGAAGAACACCTCACATTTTTTATCATACAGCTGAAGATGATTGTTGATAATGGCCAGAGTGATAAAGACTGTTCTCCCCTGCACTATGGCAGACAGTGCCTTCTCCCCATCCATAATGACCTATTGGCATCTCTTCCAAAATTCAAGCAGATGATCCTCATACAGAGGAGGATCAATGGTAAGGGAGGTGAAGTAGTTTGACAAAGCTAAGAATTGACACACCTATGAGAAATATGAATCTTTCTTAGAGTTTAACAGAGCAACCTGATTGTCTTGCATGTGTAACTGTATTAAGAAATCTGGGCCATTTCTTCTGTTAAGGTTGGCCATTGTGAGAATGCTTAAAGATGAAGGAAAGACGGACGAAGGCGGTTTCAGAGGGAAATTTAGGAATTTAGGTTTGGAAGAAAGATGAAGATGATAGAAAGAGGGGGAACCGCTAGGTTGTGAAAATGATTTAAGACAAAGTTAATGAAATAGGATAAACTTTGAAATCTGGATGTCAATCCCACCCCTGAAAAGTAGTTTGCTTTTTGCCAAAAAGTAGTATTCTTGGAAATCGAAAAGCTTCCGAAGGTAATTGTCTTTGGAAGTTTTAATGGAAAAGCTTCCGAAGCCAAAATGGCTTCGGAAAAATTTCCTAAGAGTTTTGACAAATTTGCTTTGGAAGAGAATTTAGACTTGGAAGATTAATTCAAAGGAGCAAAGCTTCCGAGAGCTAATTTCCTTCGGAAGAAAAATGGTCCTGGAAACGTATTTTCTTCCGAAGATAAAATCATATCTTCTGAAAGATTAAGATTTTTCAAAAAAATCTAAGGAAACTTCAAAGGTTTTTATCCATAGAAAACATGAGCTTATGAAGGTGATGAACTAGACAACTTAGGACACACAGATTTTTTAAGAAATAAAATGAATTAGTTTTAAGAAAAAGCTACTCAAAGTTAATCATCCTAATAGCTGATATAAGATGCTTAAATATCTATTCATCAAAGGCTTTTATAAACAGATCAGCATATTGTTCATTTGTGTTAACTTTAACTAGTTTAATTAATCCCTTTTCAAAGTTATCTCTAATTAAATGATACCTGATATTTATGTGTTTTGTCCTTGAGTACTGCACAGGATTCTCTATGAAGGAGATAGCACTGTTGTTGTCTATGTGAATGAGAGCCTCCTTGAAGTTTAAACCATAGTCAAGCATCTGATTCTGAATCCAAAGCACTTGAGCACAGCAGCTTGCGGTAGTAATGTATTCAGCTTCAGCAGTTGATACAGAGACACAGGATTGTTTCTTGCATTGCCATGAGACAACCCTTCCACCAAGGAACTGACAACCCCTAGATGTAGACTTTGCAGTCATATTACAACCACTATAATCACTATCTATATATGCATACTAATTGAAATTAGAATTCTTGGGATACCAAAGGCCAAGTGTTGAGGCACCTTTGAGGTATCTTAGAATTCTCTTAACATTAACGAGGTGATACATTTTGGGGTTGGCTTGATATCTTGCACAAATACATATGACAAACATGATATCAGGCCTGTTAGCTGTAAGATACATAAGGGACCCAATCATAACCCTATAAAGGTGTTCATCCACACACTCCCCCTTAAGATCGGGTCCTAGGGAGTGATTTCTTGCTATGGATGTCTTAGCAATCTTACAATCAATCATCTTGAATCTTTTAAGTATGTCCCGAACATACTTTGACTGACTTATGAAGATTCCATCTTCAATTTGCTTCACTTGAATTTCCAGAATGAAATTGAGTTCCCCCATGGTACTCATTTCAAATTTGTCCTTCATCAGTTTCTGAAAGTCATTGCAGAGCCTTGGATTAGTTGAACCAAAAATGATGTCATCTACATACACTTGAACTAGCTAATAAGTCATTACCCTGTCCTTTGATGAAGGGAGTTCCATCTATAGTACCCCTTCTGTATCCATGCTTACAGAGATACTGAGATAGAGTATCATACCACTTTCTTGGTGCTTGGTGTAGCCCATAGAGAGCCTTATCAAGCTAGTAGACATAATCAGGATGATCAGGATCTGCAAAACCTGGTGGTTGTTTGACATACACCTCTTCATCAATCACCCCATACAGAAAAGCACACTTGACATCAAGTT
>BJCO01807806.1:0-22856 GCA_018326465.1 Flaveria floridana
CTCATTCGCATATGCTCCTACGAATGACCCAGTTTCATGTGTTTACAACATATCAGGTGTAATACATTAAGCCTAGACTATTCGTCAAGCGACGGACACACTATATATGACAATATATGCTCCAACAGTTTTATGCCTAGATACACTTGTTGGTCAAATCACGGGGAATCACACGTTGATTATGCCACAACTTCGTTTAATTTTGACAATGAGAAAAATGACAACTTAAATTATGTCAATGACAATTCTTGCAATGACGATTTGAATGATGAAAATTTAAATGGGGACAGTTTAAATGACATGTTTAAGGATTTAAAGAATAATCCTTGTGATGACGACAAAGAAAAATTACAAAACCTATTTGACGATGCGGAAAAACCATTATACAATGGTTGTGAGAATTATTCAAAACTTAGTGCTGTATTGAAATTATTTAACTTGAAGGCAAAAAACATATGGAGTGATAAAAGTTTCACAGATCTATTAGTCGTTTTACATGACATGCTTCCAAAAGATAACGAGCTACCTATTTCGTTTTATCAAGCCAAAAAATTGATGTGTCTGATGGGATTAGAAGTTGAAAGAACACATGCATGTTCGAATGACTATATCCTGTATAAAAATAAGTTTGAAAAAAGTCATAAATGCGTTACCTGTGGTGAATCAAGATACAAGAATAAAAGTAAAGATGTGGTCTATGATGATGATGTTAACAAAAATGGACCACCGACTAAATTATTGTGGTATTTCCCTATTATTCCAAGACTAAAACGATTATTCTCAAACGAAAAAGAAGCAAAATTATTAATATGTTTGTTAAATTGTAGATTTCAAACATGGAGTCACCTTGTCGGAATCAAACCCCGCTACAAACACCAATCATGTCGTGTTATGAACCACAGGCTATGTTTTTTTTTAGGTTTTTTCAATCAATTTTTTCGTTATATTGGTCGGGTTTAGGGTTGTTATGATGTGAATACTTTTATAATGTGTTAAAAATAAAAGAGCTAAACACATAATAAAAAAATATGATTCATAACATTTCTTGAAGTTATTAGTAAGTTATAATAATTGTTCTTTTATACATCATAGTAATTTGTTTGTTATTTTAGTTTTCACCATCTATTCAATATGTTCAACATCAAAGTCAATATGAACAAGACCTAACAGAATATCATCAAATAGATATGACTACTATTGGAACTTTTACAGATATGGTAATCAACAACCCAAATTCTATATTTTATTTATTTTTGATATATATATTGTACTAACTTTTTGATAATAGTTTGAACTAGCTTCACAATTTTCTAGTCAACAAGTTCACGTTACACATGTTTCCATTTCAATGGTAATCACTAACTCAAAGTCTCTCTCCCTCCCCCTCTTTATATATATATGAGTTATATTTAATTATAAATGTTTTGATAATAGGTTGGACATCCTTTCCAAACAAGTGGAAATCCAAACATCACTAAAATATCAGCTAAGAATTTGACTAGGATCTTGACCAACATTCGGGATCAATGCCCTCCCCAGATGCTAGAATTTGCTAAACGTGTACTAAATTGTTTTGTTAACAATTTTAGCGTTTCTATCAATGCACCGATCGGAATGTATCATGAGACCGACGTTTTAATCCAAAGTGAAATTTTTGACCGTGAGGGAGTGTTACAGTTTTTATCCGATGGATTGCTTGAGAACTCATTTATTCATTGGTGTGAAATGTAAGTTTTTTTATTGATAATATCTGTTATAATAATATATTTTTTAAATATAACTTAATATTTTAATTTTCTAATATTTATTTTTTTGACATTAGGTATTTATATGACATCGATCTCTCTAGACCTTCTCTATCCGTGTTTTTTTGTTCCACAAAAGTTACGATGGATGAGTGTGGGGATAATATTTCAAGTGTTAAACAACACTTGCATTCGATTTATCAACTTCATAATAATAAAGCATATTTCCTTGCACCATTTTTAGTAGGTAATATATTATTGTTTTAGTCTATATTGAATATATTTATTTCATTTCTCTAAAAGTATATTGTTAATTATTTTAAACTTTCCTTTTGTAGTGTTCATTGGGTGTTGTTTATTATTTTCCCTAAAAAATGAGAAGGATATATTTTGGATTCTCTCAAGGAAGAAAAGACAAAAGAACATAATGCTCTTTCAAAATTAATTAAAGATACTTTTGGGGATCCTTTCAATTGAAAAATGGTATAGGTATATTTCTATCTATAGTTGGATTGATTCTCTTGTATCTTAAATAATTAAGTAATTATTTTGTTTGTGATTATGTTGTTAATTTAATGTATGTTAAACAACAATCGGGGGGCTGAGAATGTGGATTTGAGGTTATAAGAAACATGTTCGAGTTCGTCACTACAAAGCAACTTGATTTTCCAAATAAGTAAGTGATTCGTTTACAATTTACATATTTTATCTTAAGGGTTTTGTTCAAGTCTGTCACACCCTCAAAATCCGCATGCGGGGTTTTACCACTAGGCGCGTGACATACCAAGATCTCAGTCATTAGTTACCAAGAACGTCTCCATATGGACTAACATTCAAAACCCAAGTTTAACATTAAAAATATTATGGAAGCGTTAAAGAAACTAGCTAACCCAAACCAAATAAACATGAGTTGAAAAATGCGTAAACATACACGCCCCAAATATTATGCAAAACTAAAGTGTGAATATTTAAAACAACATAATCCAAAATAGTTTCATAATATGCTGACAACCCAAAGATGCTGACTCGTGAGTGCTCCTAGGAAATTGGCAAGCTTAACCTGAGAATAGCATACTAAACAAGTCAATACAATGGTTGGTGAGTTCAAGAGTTTACGTAAACCAAAATCAGTAATAGTTGCAAAACATGAGAAGTATATTGTAATAGATAGCTAGTCATAAACAAAAAGTAATAATCATAGTGATTTCGTGATTGAAGCCGATTGTGTTACATTTGTTGCCTCCTACCACGACTTACCAGGTCGTGACAATATTCATTAGGACAATATTGCACCCGTCTGACCTCAAGTCACGCAGGTGGGGCTCGTCAGACCCAGTAGTACTACCCAAGATTTCCTGCTAATTTATTATTAACAATCCGAAAGTGTGAGGACTTTCCATGGTAATCAACACTATATTATACTATACACATCTCATTTAAATAAAGCGTTTGTAAAACCAGTATGCTACCTCCCCTAAAAGAGAGTATGTAAAATGAGTGGGGCATGAACTCACCTGATGCGTGTAAGAAATACCTAAAGCTTAACTTGACAAGAAAGAGTGGAAAGACAACCTTCAGAGGTTACCTAGAACACACGAGTACATAAGTATATGTACACAGAAATCATAATGAAACCCTAAGAGCTCTACAAACCAAAGGACTCAACGTTTCAGAAAGACAAGACACGTTTGACCCAGTTGACCCATTTGACCTGTTGGTGACATTATAGGCGAAACTTCATTCAAACAAGTATAACAGTACATCACTCATGGTTAACGTACAAGCTGATCACATATGACACTTCATTACCCATAAATACTACCTAGATCATCATACAACCAGATATCATACAAGTCATGAGAATCTTAAACAATTATCATGCTCCGTATAACTATAATACACTAATGCATCATACAAGGATCAAATCATGCACAACATGCCATGTGAAGCCACTCACGACTTCACACCCAAAACCCTGCCAATCCTACTAAGTAGGGCCCTCAGATTCGCACATGTGTATGATGGACATCAACATACCAATTAACATAATTCATATCACTAAAAATGTTCATTCATGATCAACCATCAACCAACAATAGTCCTAACATACCCATATAACCCATAACCATGAATTCCCACAGACAAGCCAAAACAGGTAACTAATCAACTAAACATTCATACAACATAAACAACACATTCAACCATATTAGAAATCATCCATGAACATACTAGCATGATCCTAATGTCCTAAACATGCTCAAATCATCATATTCAATAATTTGCACGAATAAAGTTTCCCTTTTGGGAAAGCACATCCCAAATCCATCAACACACAATATTCATGAATTCATCAATTACATACCAATTCAAGTCCATGATATCATCTGATCATGATCAACAACATCTAATATCATCATGATTCATCAACCTTCATGACTAAAAGTTTCCACTTTTGGCAAGGTATGAACTACAACACTCATTCTAAAGTTTCTAGCATTCATATCAACAATCCAACAATCAATTATCATCACAAACACACCAACAACATCAATTCATGATCAAATCACCATTTCATGCAAAATAAAGTTACTATTCTTAATAACCTATGAACAACACATCAAAATCCTAACTTTCTTGCATAATCCACGTTAACTAGCATGTATTCAATCTAACTAACATACTAACATCAACAAACATTCAATAATCGACCTCCACATCATCCAATTCGAACCTAGGGTTTCGGCCAACTTCAAAACCATGAAAAAAACACCAAAACTAACCTTTAATTCGTGAAAAGAAACAAGAATCGATGTTTCCAATGTATTATAGCACTTGAAATTGACCAAAACCGAGAGGTATTCACTTGTTCTTGCTGAATTCGCGATGGTGTGGGTGTGGGAATGAAGGTCACGGCTGATGGGTGGGGGTGGGGGTGGGGTGATTAGGGTTTTGTTTTAATTAAATTTTTGATAATTACCCTTTTAACCCTTGTGTTTTGTATTTTTATAAAAATTAAGCTTTAAACTCTTTTTAAAAGTGTTTTTAACTAAATTACTAAACATATAAATTAATAATAACAATTATATGTTTTATCTTTACTAAACACAAAACATACAAATTGATAAACACGTTTCCACATTACACGATAAATTCACAATTAACATTTAAATCACCTAAACACATAAGCATAACTTAATGATCATATTATTAACTAAATTATTATTAGTTTAACATTATTAATTATTATAAAGTCACCAACGTTCAACTATAACCAGTATGTGCTCACGACACGTGTATGCAAGACTTAACAGAACTAATGGAGTTTGGTAACGGAAAATTATCGGATGTCACATTATCCCCATGTTGAAATAATTTTCGTCCCGAAAAATGCGTTACATGGTGAGTGTTCCATCACTGGTCTACCGTATTGGCATAAAGTAATCAAAATCGAGTGAGTTTTGGATGAGTTGTCACATCATCCCCATGTTGAAATAAATTTTGTCCCGAAATTTAAATCAATACCTTCATCGGCTGGCATCATCCTTTCGAATAGTTGAGGATGCTTAAGCTTCATTTGATCTTCACATTCCCACGTGAATTGTGGTTCACATCACGAGTTTCGACGAACTTTGACAATGGGTATCTTGCTTTGCTTAAGTGTTTTCACCTCACGATCCATCACCTCGACTGGTTCCTTAATGAGGCGTAGTTGTTCATGCACTTGAACTTCTTCCAGCGGTACAACCATCGTTTAGTCAGTGAGACACTTCTTCAGATTTGAAACATAGAATACATCATGGATTCCACATAGCGAATCAGGTAGGGCTAATCGATAGGCCACTGGACCTATTCTTTCCAATATCTCAAATGGTCCAACGTATCTCGGATTTAGCTTTCCTCGCTTACCAAACCGAACTACGCCTTTCCATGGTGAGACCTTTAATAGAACTTTGTCACCAATCTGAAACTCTAAGGGTTTCCTTCGATTGTCAGCATAACTCTTCTGTCTGTCTCGCGTTGCAACCATACGGTTCCTTATTTGCACAATCTTCTCAGTTGTCTCATGTATTAGCTCGGGACCCGTTAGCTGAGTATCACCAATTTCAGCCCAGCAAACTGGTGATCTACATTTTCTCCCGTACAAATCTTTGAAAGGTGCTGCCTTTACGCTAGTGTGATGACTGTTATATGAAAATTCCACCAATGGTAGGTGAACTTCGTAGTTATTCCCGAAGTCAATCACTCAAGCATGTAGCATGTCCTCCAACGTCTGTATAGCACACTCACTTTGACCATCAATCTGTGGATGATAAGCAGTACTCATATCCAATCGCGTACCCAAAGATTTCTGTAGTGATTGCTAGAAATACGATGTGAAACGATCGTCGCAGTCAGAAATAATTGAGATCGGTACACCATGTCTCGAAACGATCTCCTTCAAATAGAGTCGGTTAATTTTTTCATCTTGTCTATTTCCTTAATTGCTAGGAAATGAGCAGACTTTGTCAATCGATCCACGATAACCCATATTATGTCACAACCAGTAGAAAGGCGAGGCAACTTAGTGATAAAATCCATTGATATATGATCCCACTTACACATAGGGATCCCGGGTTGTTGTAGTAGACCAGATGGTTTCTGATACTCCACTTTCACCTTTGAGCAGGTCAGACACTTGCTCATATAAGTAGCTACA
The DNA here is from genome assembly GCA_018326465.1 of Flaveria floridana. Taxonomy (NCBI): domain Eukaryota; kingdom Viridiplantae; phylum Streptophyta; class Magnoliopsida; order Asterales; family Asteraceae; genus Flaveria; species Flaveria floridana. The sequence continues at coordinate 6,442 of BJCO01807806.1, forward strand.
TCCTTCTAGCTTGTCTAGGTTTAGCTGTCTCCTTCTGGCTTAAGCCATCGACAACCACGTTTGCCTTCCCTGGATGGTATTTGATAGCATAGTCATAATCATTTATTAGCTCCACCCAACACCGTTGCCTCATATTCAGTTCTTTTTGTTCAAATATATGTTGATGACTCTTGTGATCAGTGTAGATAGTGCATTTGGTACCGTACAAGTAATGTCTCCAAATCTTTAAGGCAAAAACCACTGCACCCAATTCCAAGTCATGGGTGGTATAGTTCTTCTCATGAACCTTCAGTTGCCGCGAGGCGTAGGCTAATACCTTATCTCGCTGCATCAAGACACAACCCAGTCCCTGAATGGATGCGTCACAATACACCACATAATCATCTGTCCCTTCAGTAATGCCAGTATCGGTGCGCTACAGAGTTTCTGTTTCAGCAACTGGAAGGCTGATTCTTGACTTTCACCCTATTTGTATGACGTTCCCTTGTGAGTCAAAGCTGTGAGAGGTTGTGCAATCTTAGAGAATCCTTCAATGAACCGTTGATAATACCCGGCTAATCCAAGGAATTGTCGTATCTCGCTCGACATTTTGGGTATAGTCTAATTCTTTATTGCCTCAATCTTGGCAGGATCAACATGTATCCCTTTCTCATTAATAATGTGACTCAAAAATTGCACCTCACATATCCAGAAATCACACTTAGAGAACTTCACGTACAGTTGTTCTTTTCTAAGCAGTTCCAAGATTAAACGTAAGTGCTCCTCATGCTCCTCCTCAGTCTTTGAATAGATCAATATATCATCGATAAATACAATTACAAATTGATCAAGATAGGGTTTGCACACATGATTCATGAGATCCATGGATACTACTGGTGCATTTGTCAACCCAAATGGCATGACCAAGAATTCTAATGGCCATATCGTGTGTGGAAAAGCAGTCTTCGAGATGTCCTCCTCTCGAACTCTCAGCTGATGATACCCAGACCTTAGGTCAATCTTAGAATAATATCTTGACCCTTGTAGTTTATTAAACAAATCATCTATTCAGGGTAAGGGATATCTATTCTTGATTGTGACTTTGTTTAACTCCCTATAGTCGATGCACATCCGAAATGTGCTATCCTTCTTCTTAACAAAAAGAACAGGGGCTCCCCAAGGTGATGTGCTAGGTCCGATAAAGCCGTTATGTAAAAGCTCCTGAAGTTGTGATGACAACTCCTGTAATTCAATCGGTGCCAATCGATAAGGTGCCCTAGCAATCGGGGCGGCGCCGGGAGTCAACTCAATCTGGAATTCCACTTGGCGGTGAGGTGATAATCCAGGAAGGTCTTCCGGAAACACCTTGGGAAACTCACTAACTACGGGAATATCCTCCATTTTCCTTTCTTGCGGTTGCTTATCAGTGACGAGTGCCAATATGGCTAAGCAACCTTTGCTCAATAACTTTTGTGCCTTCATATACGAGATGATACCTATCACTACACCACTCCTATCACCTCTGACCGTAAGGGCTTCTTCACCAACAGGAATCCGTATGATTTTCTTGTGGCATATGACTTCCGCTTGCTTATCGGAGAGCCAATCCATGCCTATCACTACGTCAAAACTTCCCAGCGTAACATGCATAAGATCTATGGTGAATGTGTGACCAGCAAGTTCTATCTTGCAATCTCTAAGAATATGCATTACCTGAATCTGTTTACCGTCAGCTAATTCTACAGTCTATTTAGATTCTAAGGCTGAGGGCATATTACTTAAAAGGCTACAGAACTTGAAGGACATGAAACTTCTAGTGGCTCTAGTATCGAATAGTACAATAGCAAAACGACCATTAACTGAAAATTTACCAATTACAATGGTAGGATCGTTTAGAGCCTCACCTGATCCAATGACGAAGGCTCTTCCCTTGGCTCCATTATTGTTGTTGCCACCATTGCCATTGTTGCCATTGTCGTTGCTCTTGTTGTTGCCATTGTTGTTGTTGTTGCCGTTTTTTCTCAGCTGAGGACAATTGCGCCTGTAGTGGCCTTCTTTTCCACATTCAAAACAACCTTTGGGAGTTTCTTGAGGTTGTTGCGGCTTCTTCGTCAGTTCACCACGACAGTCCTTAGCTGCGTGACCAATTTTGCCACAACACGGGCACTTGAAAGTATGACACCTTCCCACGTGATGGTAGTTACACCAGTTGCACTTGGGATATTTGCCTCTGTAACCACTAGGTCCTTGATTGTTAGGTGTTGCCTGGTTGAAGCTTAGGTTTTTGTCGAATCTTCGTTGCTATAATGGAATTTGCTGCTATTGCTAAGGTTGAGATTGACTGTTGGACGATGATGCTTTGTTGCTGGAACCAACCCACTTTCTCTTGTTGTCGGGCATGCTCGCCACAGCGCCCCGCTTGGGTAGATGTCCTTGCTCCACCGCTTGGTCAGTCATCTTATGAGCTAATTGGATTGCTTGCTGAATAGTAGTGGGGTTAGAAGCAGTCACCATGCTTTGGATTTCAGGCACCAATCCCCGGATGTAATGCTCAACCCTTTTGTGCATTTCATTCACCATCCCTCGGCATAAAGTAGTTAGTTTGTGGGTTAGGGTGGTGTAGGAATCGATTCCATAGCCCTGCATCTTGAGCTACCAAAATTCCATTTCCAGCTTTTGTACTTCGTTGCTAGGACAGTACTCCTCAGTCATGATTTCCTTGAATTCAGCCCAAAGAAGATCATTGGCCATAGCCTGGCCCAACATTTGGACCTAAGCGTTACACCAGGAAAGTGACGCACCTTCCAAAGTCCCGGTGGCATACTTCACCTGATCAGTAGACGGGCAGTTGCATTTTGTGAAGACAGACTCAGTCTTCTCGAACCACCGCACCAATCCTACAGCTCCTTCTGTCCCGCTGTAGGTGTGTGGTTTACAATCCACAAAGGACTTGTAGGTACACAGTGGTGGTCCTGTTTTGACATAACAGACATTAGTCAGATATCCTATAAAGTTAACTAGGATAATTGGTTTAACTTCCCGTTGTCATTTACCTGCTGGCTGTCCAGGCTGGACAGCAGCCACTACCGGCTGAACGTGCTTTTTTATTAGGGCTTCTAACTTAGCAGGCGTCATATTTATGGCACCGCCACCACGGCCTCCGGCGCCACGTCCACGTCCACGTCCACCGGCATCCATATTTCGCTTTACATTCACAAATACAAGAATGAGTAACATCCAACATATTTATCTCATTGAAGTATAGTATACAATAAGAAATAATTAATTCATCACCACCACAATATTTATAACAAAAATAATAACCAAAGGTAAATAAATTACAAATGAGTCACAAAATATTCATCAATGTCAAGATTTGAGTTTGTCAGTTGGGTAGGAAACAACCCTTCTCACATAGGTTTCAAAAGAAAGAAACACTACATAGTCTAAGTCATACAAACAAAAGTCAATCCATAACATCCGATCCATCACTGTCGTCATCCACCTCCTCCGGTTCCTCCTCCTCGGGGGCTTCCTTAGGGTCCTCATCCTCAGGGTCCTCTGCCGGAGAAGGAACTATAGCAATCTGGAGTGCTGCCAGTTAGGCTTCTAGAGAAGCAAACCTATCATTTTCCATTCCTTCCCGCTGCTCTAGTTCATTCACGCGTCTCGTAAGCGCTATCATGATGTCTTCCATAGTATAACACCCATTTAGGGTCTTCCCATGCCACTCCTCAAGTGTATCCACTTGTTGTTGTAGTTCTTGTACCTCGTGCTTTATAGTATAATTCTCATCAGTGAGTTTCCTAACACGTTGCTGCTCGGTACCCAGTCCAGCCACTTGGGCTGCAATCAGCTGCTCGTTTGACTGTACTGTTCGTGGAAGAGAAAGGGTAGGCTGCTCAGTGCTATTCCTAGTTTTTGGCCTCGGAACAGGCATGCGTTCCTTATACATCATGTTATTTACGTACTTAGGGTAGAAGCTCCAATCCTGTGGAGGATCGCGCTCCATCAAAGCAAAAGGTTGATCCCAGTTGATTTCCTCGTAAGGGTAGGCTAGTTGGGGCTAGTCAGGTGCTCAATTAGGTACAGGTGAAGGAGGAGGGGACTCGGAATGTGCAGGAGAAACCAGTCGCTTACCCATAGCTCTGGATGATGATGCCATGCTGTAGAATATGTGATGTGTATGCCAATGAGTATAAAGTAGAGGAATAAGGAACATGTAACTAACTAACTATGTGCGGTTATAGTATAATGTCTATGCTACCTAGTTCTTTATACCCAATGGCTCTGATATCAATCTGTCACACCCTCAAAATCCGCATGCGGGTTTTACCGCGAGGCGCGTGACGTACCAGGATCTCAGTCATTAGTTACCAAGAACGACTCTCTATGGACTAACATTCAAAACCCAAGTTTAACATTAAAAATATTATGGAAGCGTTAAAGAAACACCCAAACCAAAGAAACATGAGTTGAAAAAAGCGTAAACATACGTGCCCCAAATATTATGCAAAACCAAAGTGTAAATATTTAAAATAACAGAATCCAAAATAGTTTCATAATATGCTGACAACCCAAAAATGCTGACTCGTGAGTGCTCCTAGCCAATTCGCAACCTCAACATAAGAATAGCATACTAAATAAGTCAACACAACGGTTTGTGAGTTCAAGAGTTTGTGTTAAACGAAAATCAGTAATAGTTGCAAAACATGAGAAGTATATTGTAATAGATAGTTAGTCTATAAATAAAAAGTAATAATCATAGTGATATTGTGATTGAAGCCAACTGTGTTATGTTGTTGCCTCCTGCCAGGACTTACCAGGTCGTGACAATGTTCATTAGGACAATATTGCACCCGTATGACCTCGAGTCACACAGGTGGGGCTCGTTAGACCCAGTAATACTACCCAAGATTTCCCGCTAATTCATTATTAACAATCCGCAAGTGTGAGGACTTTCCATGGTAATCAACACTATATTATACTATACACATCTCATTTAAACAAAGCGTTTGTAAAACCAGTATGCTACCTCCCCCAAAAGAGAGTATGTAAAAAGAGTGGGGAATGAACTCACCTGATGCGTGTAAGAAATACCTAAAGCTTAACTTGACAAGAAAGAGTGGAAAGACAACCTTTAGAGGTTATCTAGAACACACAAGTACATAAGTATGTGTACATAAAAATCATAATGAAACCCTAAGTGCTCTATAAACCAAGGAACTCAAGGTTTCAGTAAGACAAGACATGTTTGACCCAGTTGACCCGTTTGACCCATTGGTGACATTATAGGTAAAACTTCATTCAAACAAGTATAACAGTACAACATTCATGGTTAACGTACAAGCTGATCACATATGACACTTCATTACTCACAAATACTTCCTAGATCATCATACAACCAGATATCATACAAGTCATGAGAATCTCAAACAATTATCATGCTCCATATAACTATAATACAACTAATGCATCATACAAAGATCAAATCATGCACAACATGCCATATGAAGCCACTCACGAATTCACACCCAAAACCCATCCAATCCTACTAAGTAGGGGCCTCAGATTCGCACGCATGTATGATGACCATCAACATACCAATTAACATAATTCATATCACTCAAAAATGTTCATTCATGATCGACCATCAACTAACAATAGTCCTAACTTACCCATATAACCCATAACCATGAATTCCACAAACAGGCCAAAATAGTTAACTAATCAACTAAACATTCATACAACCTAAACAACATATTCTACCATATTAGAAATCATCCATGAACATACTAGCATGATTCTAATGTCCTAAACATGCTAAAATCATCGTATTTAAAAATTTGCACGAATAAAGTTTCCATTTTGGGAAAGCACATCCCAAATCCATCAAACACACAAAAAAATTATGAATTCATCAATTATATACCAATTCAAGTCCTTAATAGCATCTAGACATGATTAACAACATTCTAATCATCATGATTCATCAACCTTCATGACTAAAGGTTTCCACTTTTGGCAAGGTATGAACTACAACATTCATTCCAAAGTTTCTAGCATTCATATCAACAATCCAACAATAAATTATCATCACAAACACACCAAGAACATCAATTCATGATCAAATCACCATTTCATGCAAAATAAGGTTACTATTCTTAGTAACCTATGAACAACACATCAAAATCCTAACTTTCTTGCATAATCCACGTTAACTAGCATGTATTCAATCTAACTAACGTACTAACATCAACAAACAATCAATAATCGACATCCACATTATCCAATTTGAACCTAGAGTTTTGGCCAACTTCAAAACCATGAAAAAAACACCAAAACTAACCTTTAATTCATGAAAAGAAACAAGAATCGATGTTTCCAATATGTTATAGCACTTGAAATCAACCAAAACCAAGAGGTATCCACTTGTTCCTGCTGAATTCGCGATGGTGTGGATGTAGGAATGAAGGTCGTGGCCGATGGGGTGGGGGGTGGGGTGATTAGGGTTTTGTTTTAATTAAATTTTTTATAATCATCCCTAAAACCCTTGTGTTTTGTATTTTTATAAAATTTAAGCTTTAAATTCTTTTTAAAAGTGTTTTTAACTAAATTACTAAACATATAAACTAATAATAACAATTATATGTTTTATCTTTACTAAACACCAAACATACGAATTGATACACACGTTTCCACATTACGCAATAAATTCACAATTAACATTTAAATCACCTAAACATATAAGTATAACTTAATGATCACATTATTAACTAAATTATTATTAGTTTAACATTATTAATTATTATTAGGTCACCAACGTTCAACGACAACCAGTGTGTGCTCACGACACGTGTATGCAAGACTTAACAGAACTAACGGAGTTTGATAGTGGAAAATTATCGGATGTCACAAAGTCTACCGGATATGGCTTGTTCATGTTTTGCAATTTTTTGAGTTACTATTTTTTGAGTTTTGATTTGTTACAATGTGACTCAAATTTTTACTCAACTTTGGATGAGATCCCGATCTTGCTTAATTTGGTTCGTCACACTAATTAAGTATATATTAATTCATATCTCATTAAATTTATTTATTTTTTCTTTTTTTAAGATTTGGAAAGGATCTTATGTCACACAAAAGGAGATCGATAAGTTAATCGCAAGCATCATGCCACGGTTTTTTGAAAAAGTATTTGGGCAAAAATAGATATCATAATTAGTTTGACGTTGTAGATGAACAATTACTTTTGTATTAGTATTAAGTGAAAACCGGATGCGTTTGGTTTTGATTATGTTTCATAATTAGATATCTAGTTGAAGTAATAAAAATATTCAATTTGTATGAAATTTATGATCTGGTTTAGTTTGATTTGAAAGTTGGTTTTGATTTTATATAATCGGTCCATAAACCACCCTAAAAGATATGTAAAACAAATAATATTAATAATATTTAATTTTTTGATAAATTTTTTTGTGCGGTCTTTGATTGTTTTTTTGGGCGGTCCAAAAACCGCCCAAAATAATGACACCATTTTTTCAGCTACGTCTTTCTAGGCGGTCCTAAACTCGCTTAAAATAATTATATTAACCGCCTAAAAAACCATACTGTCTAAGTATGGTGCCCTCAAAAGAGTAAATAAATAATGATGGATCTATTTTGGATCCCTGAAAACCAAGCTTGTAAAGTGTGGTAGATAACTGATGAAACCAGGCCCTCGGTTCTTGTTTCAGGCCATAAAGAGATTTGAGAAGAAGACAAACATGATATGTCTTTGTCGGGTCTACAAAGCCTGGTGGTTGTTGTAGATATACGGTCTCCTTCAAATCCCCATGTAAAAATGCATTTTCGATATCCAATTGTCGAATAGGCCACTACTGTGTAACGACCAAAGCAAGACAAGGCGAATTGTGGTCTCCTTTACAACTGGACTAAAAGTATCATCATAGTTAATACAGGATTGTTGTCTAAAACCTCTTGCAGATAAGCGGGCTTTATAGCATTATATAGCCCTTTGTGGGTCTTGCTTAATCTTGTAGACCAATTTTCAATCGAATATATTTGAACCAGGAACACAAGGAATTAGAGACCATGTACCATTTCTCAACAGTGATGAAAATTCATCAGCCATGGCAGCACGCCATTACAACAGTTTGTTAGCAACGGTAAAGGAGTTTGGTATGGTTTCTTGGTTAAGGGTAGTGGTGTCGAATGAGGCTGGATTATATGGTTTAGTGGGTTTAGGATTGGGTCGTAGGTTAGAGGGTCTTGGACGTGGAACATGTATAGGTGTTGGAGTCGGTTGGGTTATGGGAACAGTGTGAGAGGTGGCATCGGTTTGGGCTATGGCATCGGTTTAGGCTGTGGCATCAGGCTGGGATGGTGAAGTAGATTGGGGCTGTGACATCAATGGTAGTTACAGCTGAGTGGAAGGTGGTATGGTGTTGGTGAAGGTTTTGTTACGATGGTGGTAGGTATATAAAGGAGGAGGTGGTAGTGGGGGAGTGAATATAGTGTTGGATGGAGAGGAGGTAGGTGAAGTGGTTCACCTTCGGTTGTATAAAAGGGAAGGGGGTCAGGATAGATAGATATGTAGGGGTCAGGGGAGGGGGTTGTTGTTGATGTAGGTATGGGTTGATGGAATAGGAAACATAGTTCATTGAACCGAACATGACGAGCAATGTATAAGCGCTCAGTGTTTGGGTCGAAGCAACGGTAGCCGTGATGGTCTGGGTTGTAGCCTAAAAATACACACGGCATGGAACGAAATTTGAGTTTGTGTTTGTTATAAGGGTAGAGGTGAGGAAAGCATTGGGAGCCGAAGACTCATAAGAATGAGTAGTCTGGTGGACGATTGAAAAGGTGTTAGAATGGTGAAAGAGATGAGTTAGTTTGAGAGGGCATACAATTAATAAGATATGTGGTTATGTTGGATGCATAATTCCAAGAACGATGTGGAACATAAGAAAGGGAAAGTAGGGTGAGACCAGTTTTGACGTCGTTCCACAACACCATTTTGTTCACCAGTGTGTGGGCACAAGTAGCGATGGATGATCCCTAGGGAATGAAAAAAGGAAGAAAGGTTCCTGAATTCGCCACCCCAATCTGTTTGAACCGGCTTAAGTTTCGTATTAAATTGACGTTCGACCATTATCATGAATTGTTTAAATAGGTCAAACACATCTGATTTCAATTTGAAAGGAAAAATCCACATAAATTTGGAATAATGATCGACACACAAAAGAAAGTAATTATGACCCTCAATAGATGTAACAGCGGATGGACCCCAAACATCACAAACCACAAGATCTAACCTATTTGAACTTTTAAAAGTGGAATTCAATAAATATTGTTTAGAAGATTTGCTAATAGAACAAGATTCACAAAATGAAAGAGAACAATTATTATTCAAAGGTAAACGAGAAGAAGATAGCATTGACTTAAAAAGTTGTGGGTGAGGATGCCCCAATCTTTGATGCCAAATGTTGGAAGAGGTCCGACTTACAGAGAAGGCTACGTTAGGAACAGCTTGTGAGCATCGAAGCTTGAAAGAGTAGAGCTCATCATTGCTTCGACCCATGAGGAGGGTAGTGTGTGTAGACTTGTCCTTCATAAAAAAGAAAGTTGCATGAAATTCAAAATACACATGGTTATCATGACAAAAAAATTGGATAAATAGTAAATTTTGTTTAATATAGGGAACATGGAGGATATTATGAAGGTTAAAGGTATGATTAGGGAAGTTGAAATGTTTGGAACCGATATGTAAGATGGGTAAACCCTTACCATTGCCAACTGGAGATTGTCACCACCATGATATGTTTTAGAATTGTTGAAACAGGAGAGGTATGGTGCAACATGATGCTTGGACCCTATGTCCAGAAGCCAGGAGGAAGATACTTGTGACCTGAAATCAGCATAGTTGGCCGATGGTTGTTGTCGTGGCCAAATGGTAGCGGGGTCACGATTCAGGCACTGAGATGGAATATGGCTAATTCCGCACATGTTACAAGATCCATACATAATGTTTTGATTAGATGCCCAACTAAACTGATTTCTATTACCTTTGCTATTACGGATGAAGCCTCCTCGTCCAAGGTTATTTTGCCTATTGTTGTGTTTGGCCGATGAACAGTTGGTGTAGAAGGCTTTATGCTGTGCGGGGAGTTGTTATTGCAGCCCTAATTGGGCCGCAAGCTATTGGACAGCCTGCATTGTAGCATCGGATGGTGGAGGAGGGGGTATTGTTATTGGAAGCTGGTGGCTTGATCATTGTTATGAATACTTGTATAGGAGGGATAGTAGTGGCATTTTTTTGAAGCATATATGTAAGGCCCCATTCCCGGGCACCTCACAGTTGGTCATTCATATCACTAAACATACATAATAGTATACTTTTCAATAAAACATTAGTGGAATTACATTAACAAAAGCCCATTCATTTTATTACTAATCATTACTGTTGTTAAGCAATACAATGGAGTTTGAGTTACAAAATATTGTTTAATTGCATTACAAAACAACAATATCATAAGTAGTGAATGGATGTCAGTCTTGTCCCGCCGAGTAGTTTCACCCTCGTGCCATCCTCAGCAATATTTACCTGCCAACTAAAAATGTATAAAAATTAGCGATGCTGAGTGAGTTCTAGTTTTAAAAGCGTTAAAATGCCTTATATAATTTATATATGAAAATACTCTTTTCAATAAAATACTTTCTTTACTTTCATACGTGAGCATGCATCATTTATACATTAAGGTAATACTTCTTTCTTTCTATCTTTCATTACTGTACGCATTCGTTCATTTCGTACTTTTATCATTATCTTTTACTTTCTTATGGACCAATGAGCAATACCCCAAGCCTTATGCATGAAGCTGATGTTGGGCCTGTGGTCTATAAATAGACCACGAACATTGTGCACTAAGCTGACCAAGTCACCTAGGGTATGCTGCAAGGGTCCATATCAGTCTCAATGACTTACCCTACATGCATCCTTCGGATTAGCTAAACCGCATACAGTTGAGCTAACGACAACATGGTCATGCACCTCCTATACATTTGCTTGCAAGACTTGCATTCTTTCATTTATGTTTCACTTTTCTTTATCATTAATCTTTCACATTTATTAATGATAATACTTTACGTATACGTTCATAAACACACCACGTAAAGTCACATAATAATAATTATTATGGAACATAAGAACAACTTATAATTATGCATAATAATAACAATTAAAACCCTAAAGTCAAACTAGGGTCAAACCCTAATCATTCTGTTTTCTCAAAAATTCGGAAAATTCCCAGAAAATTCTAAGTTTTAGGCGCATGAGCACTATGCAGGTGCATGAGCCATGCTTAGGTACTTTCAACTATTCGGGCGCATGAGCCCATACTTAACCATTTCAACACTTAGGCGCATGAGCCTTTTTGGGCGCATAGGCAATATTTGGGCGCTTCACCCTACACTTAGTCATTTTAGCCAAAAGTTCAGGTGCATGAACTACTGTTCAGGCGCATGGACTTATACTTATAATTTCTAAGGCTTTTCTAGGCGCGTGGGTGTACTGTTTGGGCGCATGAACCCTATTTGGGCGCATGACCTTACTTATAACTTTTCTAAGGCAATTTTAGGTGCATGGGCCTTATTTAGGCGCATGACCAACCTGTGTAACATGTTTCTGATATATTTTCAATCCCAATTCACTACAACATCCTGTTCTAAGCTTATTATCATATTCCTAGGCCTAAACAAGACATGAACAACTTTAAATCCTCAACATATAAGCACAATGCATACGGTTACACACACAACATATATAAAATCGTTTAAATGCATTTTCAGCCCCAAAGAATTTATAAAACATGAAAAATGCAGGGTCTAGAACTCACCTGATATAGAAAACAAGCATAACTCCTCCAAACTTGTTTATTCACGAGTTTAAACACCTAAATAACCAAGAACACATAACCCGAACATATAAAACACATATTAATCGGTTCTAAGGTGGAAACCCCAACAAAACCGAGCTAATTATACAAAGAACTACTTACTAGATCGAAAATCACTCCTTCTTCTTAAAACCGAGAAAAACTTCAGGGTTTTTTCTTCTTCTTTGTTTCTCCTTTTAGTTGACAGAAAGTAGATGGGTTTGATGTATATGGGTGGCCATACCTATAATATATTAAAATAATGGGTTTTTGTATTATTTTACACCTTGGCCCCCTCTATTTTAGCTTCTTTTTATTTCTTTCAATATACTTTTATTTCCTTTTATTTTAACAAAGTTTTGGGTGTTACAAGTCAACCCACTTAAAGTGGTTTCGTCCCCGAAACCTGTCACTCTTTGAATAACTGTGGGTTATGTTGTTTCATCTCTTCCTCAGTCTCCCACGTAGACTCCAAACCCTTTCAGTGCTTCCACTGTACTCGTACCAATGGAACCACTTTATTTCTCAACCTCTTCTCCTTCCAACCGATGATTGCCACTGGTTTCTCTATATAATTGAGACATTCATCCACTTCGATATCATCCAGTGGTACAATCGTATCTTCATCAGCTATGCACTTCCTCAGATGGGATACATGGAATATGGGAAGGTCCTATGTATCTCGGGCTTAGCTTGCCCCTCTTTCGAAACCGAATGATTCCTTTCCAAGGTGAGACCTTCAACATAACTCGGTCGCCCACCTGGAATTATCTCGGGCTTATCGTATGACCCTTTCTAACTTCTCAGTGGTAGCCTCGATCACCTCAAGGCTCCCCAACTCCTTTTGTCAAATATCACCCCAACATACGGGTGTCCTACACCTCCTACCGTATAGCATCTCGTAAGGTGGCATGCCAATGCTGGCATGATAACTGTTATTATACGAGAATTCTGCTAATGGTAAGTGATCATTCTAACTTCCTCCAAAATCGATCACGTATGCTCGAAGCATATCCTCGAGCGCCTGAATCATCCGCTTAGACTGACCATTTGTTTGAGGATGATAAGCCATGCTAATGCGTAGCCTCGTCCCCATCACGTCATGAAATCTCTTCTAAAACTTTGATGTAAACCGAGTGTCACGATCCGACACAATAGACACCCGCACATCATGATGAGCTACAATCTTCTTGATGAACAGATCCACCAATCTCTCAGATGAATACATCTCGCAGATCGGTAGGAAGTGAGCACTCTTGGTTAGACGATCGACAATCACCCAGATAGTATCGTACCCCCTCGTCGTGCGGGGTAATTTTATAATGAAGTCCATGGTGATGTGCTCCCACTTCCACTCGGGTATATCTAACGGTTGGATCTTCCCGTATGGTTTCTAATGTTCTACCTTCACTTGCAAACAAGTAAGGCATTTACTCACATACTCCACCATATCACGCTTCATACCCGGCCACCAATAGTCTTTCTTCATGTCTTGGTACATCTTGGTAGCACCAGGGTGAATGGAGTATTGAGTTTTATGAGCTTCGTCCATAATTTGTCCCCTTAGATCTCCGTATCGGGGAATCCATATTCGCCCGTTTTGGGTTCTAACACCGTGAGTGTTCTTACCTAACTCTGTGACTAGTCCTCTCATTCTTTCTGAGTTTTCTGAGTTAAGGCGATCTTCTTTCAATGCCTCTTCTTGAAATCCCTTCACCTGTGTCATCACATCTGCGGTCATAACCAACTGATAAGCCTTCACCCGAATCAGCTCGGGTCTCTCCTTTTGGCTAAGGGCATCGACCACAACATTGGCCTTACCCGGATGGTAATGGATCTCACAATCATAATCCTTGATGAGCTCTAACCATCTCCTCTGCCTCATGTTAAAATTCTTTTGTTCAAAGAAATATTTTAAGCTCTTGTGCTCCATGAAGATGGTGCACTTCGTCCCGTATAAGTAGTGCCGCCAAATCTTCAACGCGAAAACCACAATCGCTAACTCCAAATCATGTGTAGGGTAGTTGACTTCGTGGGTTTTCAACTATCAGGATGCGTAGGCTATTACCCTTCCATGTTGCATTAACACGCAACCTAATTCCGAATAAGAAGCATCTGAATATACCACTAAGTCTTCACTCCCCTCGGGTAATGTCAAGACAGGAGCTTGAGTCAATCTTGCCTTCAACTCCTCGAAAGCACACTCCTGTTCTGTAAGGCCCCATTTCCGGGCACCTCACAGTTGGTCATTCATTGCACATAAAACATATATTTACATTAACTTAATAAAATCATACAACGGAAACTTTGAATTTACAATAAATGCTTTTCCCAGTTAATACAAAGTCAATCTATTACAAAATATCTATTGTTGTATTACATCACAAAAGCATTAAACAAAAGAATGTCATCCCAAAAGAGCTGAGTAGCCACCTCGTGCCATCCTCAGCAACCTCACCTACCAACTGCAAACACATAAAAAGTCAGCGTTGCTGAGTGAGTTCTAGTTTTATATTAAAACATACTTTAGTTTCATTAAATCCTTTTCTTTACTTTCATGCTATCACACATCATACGTACACGTAGTTAATATTATTATTATCTTCTATGTTTGTTCGTTCATCATTACATCTTTTCTTGTGCAACAGATATCTTCCGTACCAATACCATATGCTACACCTCGAACTATATAGCTACTGGGCCGAAGTCTATAAAGAGACAGCTAAACGTGGTGCCACAGTACTAGGCCGAAGTCTATGAAGAGACAGCTAAACGTGGTGCCACAGTACTGGGCCGAAGTCTATGAAAAGACAGCTAAATGTGGTGCCATAGTACTAGGGGTAAGTGATAGAGGTTCTATAATAGTGGTCGATCACAAAGAAGGACCCCGATGTGCACCCTCCCGAGGATATCTCACGTACCAGTACCATATGCTACACCCCGAACTATATAGCTACTGGGCCGAAGTCTATAAAGAGACAGCTAAACGTGGTGCCACAATACTAGAGGTAAGCGGTAGAGGTTCTATAATATCATCCTCCCGGGTAGTGATCTCACACCGTTGGGCTAACACCTTAATTGGCGTGTCCCGATATCCAATGCTCCAAGACTATCATTACTATCATCATTCATTAATGCATGCATTCATTCATCATATTCCACTTTCATTATCTTTCACTTTACGTTACATAATACTTTCATTTCATTTGTTATCATAACACGTAAAGCCATGGAAAGATAAACACGCATCAAAGCAAGGAACATCGACATTTACCAGTCATCAGTCATCACCATCATACAGAGCTACATCATACTTAACATACATATATCATACATAAACATGCAACTCTATCATCATCGTGCTCAATATAACTTCTAAAGCCGCACGGCCATCTCATATTCACTTACGGGGACTATCACATCATTACTTACTCCTGCTCTTTTCCCGAAAGTCAGTAACTAATCTATGCCTCTCCTTGTACACAAAGCCCTATTTGGGCGATTGGACATCCTTTAGTCGTATGGCCTCCATGCGACTGGACATCATGCGATTGGACATCTATGCGAATGAACATCCAATCGTGCGAATGGACCCTCAATCGTGCCAATGAATACTAGGCGATTGGACTTCATGCGAATGGACTCAATGCGGATGAGCACCTATACGAATGGAACTAATACGGATGAGCACCTATGCGATTGGACTCTCAGCCATGCGATTGAGCACCTATGCGACTGAGCAGCTATGCGACTGGGCTCTCAGTCGCATGACCTGTCATGCGACTGGACCTCCAGTCGTCCGATTGAACAGCTATACGAATAGACCTATGAGACTGAGCTCTCAGTCGTATGACCTGTCGTGCAACTGAACCCCTAGTCGTACGATTGAGCCTTAGTCGTGCGATTGAACCTCATTCGTCCCTCAGTCGGCCGATTGGCCTTCCAGTCGCCTAGCCCTAGCAGGGCAGCGACTGTAGTTCATCCCGAACTGCAGCCGCGACATACGGCCTTCAAACCCTTCCAAACTCATTCTAAGCCCAAATCAACCCTTCTAAACCTTAGGGAAACATACTATGATAACATTCAAGCACATACAGGTCCAAAATCGCACTCTAAATACACTATACACAATCACACCCAAATGGGTCAAGCACATACATTTTCAAAAACGGGTTTATATGCGTTCCCGCCCTAAAATCGGTTGAAAACAAGTAAATGAGGGGTCCTAGAACTCACACAAAGAAGAAGAAGATGAAGAGCTTCGTTTGGGCTAGCTATACGACGAATTTCGAGCCCGAACCACGACTTTTCTCTCCTTTTTCTCTTCTTTCTCTCTTCTTTCTCTCTTCTTTTCTTTTTGGCTGATTTTGCAAGTGTGGGGAGGGAGTAAGGGCTGCCCTCTCCCTTAAATACTACAGTCCAGTCGCCCAAGCTCCAGGCGTATGGGCACTCCAGTCGCCCGAGCTCCATGCGATTGAACGCTTCAGTCGTGCGACTTCC
>BJCO01807807.1:0-11937 GCA_018326465.1 Flaveria floridana
TGACCTTCCGGCAAGAGAACACAATAGCTGATGAGAGTCTTCACTTGTTGTTGTAGTGGCATGTGGGACTTAGAGGTTTTCCTGATCTTGGCTCATTGGTTCTTTTGGTCCAACAATTTTTTTTCTTCTCTTTCCTTTGAATGCTCATAATGAATGTGCCTGTTAGTTGCATTCATCCGCATTCATGATATTTTGTTTTTCTCTTTATCAAATCATCTATTCATCATCATCATGTTATTGGTTAAGCTGCATTTGAAGTTAATCCGCATTAAGTGAGTAAATCATTAGCCTTTGTTTGCTAAAGTAGCTGCATTTGTCATTTTTCTAGTCATATTTGTTTAATGTTGAATCACAAGGCATCCACATTTTTAATACCTTACACAAGTGAAACCGCATTAATTTTGTCAACTCATCCTATAAAGCCCCGTTCCCGGAGACCTAACAGTTGGACAATCATCGCATTATTACATAAACAATACATAATTCATAAAATAAGTAGGGGAAGTAAGTTAGCAAAAACCATTCGTTCCATTGATAATTACTGTTGTTATGCAATACAACACTGTTTATAAGTACAAAAGCATCTATTAATTGCAGAACAAAACAATAATAATATTGTGCCTGAATGGATGCCAGTCTTGCCCTGCCGAGTAGCCTCCCCGTGCCATGCTCAGCAAAGTTACCTGCCAACTGAAAATGCATAAAAGTCAGCGTTGCTGAGTGAGTTCTAGTTTTAGAAGTAATAAAATACCTTGTGTGTTTTATATACGAAAATATACTTCTAAATAAAATACTTCACTTTCGTATGCGAGCACACATCATACGTACATCCAAACAATATTCGTTTTTTTTTTCATTCTTTCGTTCTTATCTTTAATCATCATATGCATACTTTCGTTTCATTTTATTTATTATCTTTCACTTTCATATACATACTTTCGTTTCGTACTTTTCGCTATCTTTTACTTTCATTCACATACTTTCATTCGTACTTTTCATCATCCTTTTACTTTCATTCACATACTTTCGTTCATACTTTTCATTATCTTTTACTTTTATACGGATCGATGTACAATACCCCGAACAGTGTGCACGAAGCTGATGCTGATGCTGGGCCTGAGGTCTACAAATAAACCCCGAACATTATGCACGAAGCTGACCTAGTCATCTAGGGTATGTCATCTCTCTCTCTCATCCGGACCAATGTGCAATACCAAACATTGTGCACGAAGCTGATGATGGGCCTGAGGTCTATAAATAGACCCCGAATATTGTACACAAAGCTGACCCAGTCACCTAGGTTATGCCACAAGGGTCCCGTCAATCTTAATGATTGACCCTATATGCATCCTTCAGGTTATTAAAACCGCACACAGTTAAGCTAACGACAACATGGTCGTGCACCTCCTTTCTATTTGCTTGCAAACCTTTCTTTCGTTCATTACGTTCCACTTTTCATCTTTGTTATCTTTCACTTCATTATGTTATACTTTACGTTCATTCATACATATGGCATATTACGCAAAGTTATAACATAATACATAACGTATTTAATATAATATATATACGTTTTGAAAACCGTTAAAAGATAACTCATCAATCGTATACGCGTAACATACATCACATCATCATACCCTCTTTAAACGTAGACTATCACATATTCTTGCTTAAAATAGACAAATATAGTCCATAAGTCAAACTAGGGTCAAACCCTAAAAATTATGATATTTCTAAAATTTCAGAAAAATTCTAAGTGTCCAGGCACATGAGCCCTACTTAGGCGCATCAGCACTATTTGGGCGCATAAACTCTACACTTAGGTATTTTCATCCTAAGCTTTAGGCGCATTTACTTTTCATGTGCATGGCTTATACTTAGACGCCTGAGGAAAGTTAGGCGCATGGGCACTATTGGGGCGCATGACCCCTAACACTTAGGCGTCTGGGCAAATACTTAGGCGCATGAACTACTGTTCAGGCGCATGATCATACACTTGGTATTTCTAAGGCATTATTTAGGTGCATAAGCTACTGTTTAGGTACATGAGGGTACTGTTTGGGCTCATGAGCCTCACTTAGATATCTAAGTCAATTTCCCAGGCGCATCAACCCTATTTGGGCGCATGACCACCTATCTAACATGTTTCTAAGTTATTTTCGGTCCCAAACTTGATCCTAATATGTTCTTGACTTATACTTCCCATTCTAAGCATCAACATCACATAAACAACCCTTAAACATCAACATATATACATAATTACATACGGTTACATACACAACATTTTTCAAAAACATGTTACATGCATTTTCAGCCTCAAAGAAGTTTAAAAACATATAGAACCGGGGTCTAGAAACTCACCTTTTCTGCTTCCAAGCCCAACTCCTTCAAATTTGAGTAAACTTGATATTTCTAACACCTAAACACCAAGAACATATGTCAAGTGAAGATTGAAAAACAGTGCAACTGATTTAATATAAACACAAATCCCACTAAGATACAATCCAAACAATAATCTACGGAAAAGTGTTTCAATGTAAAACCATTTTGAAATCAAATAACAATCAAACAAGGCTCAAAGATGATAAACAAATGATTCCAGCCAAATAAACACAATAATCTGAGTAATGCAAGAGTATATTCTGAATTAGGGTTGTGCAAAACTTGCACAAACCGGTTACAAGTTTCATATAAATAATAAGGATAGTTTCGCTGACAGTTTCGCTGGGTAGCGAAACTATCCTAACCAACATCATAGATTCACCCGGCTGCGAAACACACTTTCACCGGGTGACCTAAGTCAGTTGACTACCAGCAATACTATAGTTTCGCTGGTAGTCTCGCTGGTAGTTTCGCTGGTAGTCTCGCTGGTAGTTTCGCTGGGTCAGTGAAACTATTACAAAAACTAAAACTAATAACTATTTACATACAAAGGATAAACTAACATTAAACCTATTACAAATAAATCAAAATAAACAAACTAACTAAGGTGAGTGCAACCTATACTTGATCTTCAATACTCCCCCTAGGTTGGATCTCACCGGCTTGCTCTTGATTCTCCGTTTAAGCTCTAGCCTGGTCTCCCCCTTGACCTTCATCTTCATTGGCTTTCTGTTCTGCTTCTTTATCAGCTCTATCCTTTTCCATCACATCATCCTCAACATGTTCACTTGCTTATGAAAATTGCTTGGCTAAGTCCTGCACGTCCATTCTTGTTTCGTCAGCTTGGATCACCTTCTGTGTTAGCTCCCTGACTTCAGCCCTTACCCCTCTAGCCTTGTTGGCCACTCTCATAAAGAGACTGGCCTCAGTTCTGGTGTCAGCTCTGGCTCTTACCTTGATGTGATTTTCACATAGGATCTTTAGATGTTCATCCTCGAACAAGAACACTTCCACTGGATCAAATAATCTGATCTCTTGATCCCCTTTTATCCTTATGATGGCTTCCTCAGTATTGTTGTCATAGAACCACTTGATAAAGTCTTTCAGCATAGGGGGAAGTGGATTGGGTACACGTACTCGATTGACAATCTTTGCAGGCTTCAGTTTTAACACAATCTTTCCTTTGCCTGTGGCCCAATCCAGGTCCTTCTTGGACCTCCTTCTCTCGGGCTTCATATAACCAAACGCTTCAAAGTTGTACTTCAGCCCTTTTGTATCTTCTTCTCCAACATGTTTGCCCTTTCACTCGCATCAACATCTATCATTGGAATCTCAACCAATCTTCTTAAATCTCATCTAGGCATGGTCTTAAAAACCTTCCTCTTATTCAAGTAGTATATCTTTCCACCCCTCCTCTTAATCATAAACAGCTTAAGCTCAACATTGCACTTCCAACTAATGATTTTCTTATCAGCATCCTTCTTACTGGCTTCTTGTATGTTTTAGAATAAGGGGTTTATCTCCTCAGGCTCCTTCTCCTTCTCAAAGCAATCTTGCTGTTCCAGCTTAATGACATCACCTTCTGTTGACCCTAGCTGAGCCACATAGGGTACCGACCTCTCATCTACATCATAGTATTCTGGCTCAGAACTATAGTCAACTAGCTGCTCATCATCTTCTTCTTCCTCATCAACCAACCTCTTATCAGGTTCTTTTTCCTTACCTTTTTCACTTAAATCCACATACATTTCCTCTCCTGTCAGATCCTTCTCCACATCAATTCTCAATTTAAATCTAGCTTTAGAAATTTTAACTCCACTAACATCCACCTCCTTTTTAACATCACTTCCTCCTGCACCTACATCAACATCACCAGCCCTATCACCTACCTCTTCAGTACCAACACCAGCCCCTACATCAAAAGTTGGATCTACAGCTCCACTCGTGCCCTCTCCTGCCCTTGATGATGAACCCCCAATATTGAGGAATTCATACTTAGAGATGTCAGTTAGATCTTTCAGTTCTTCTTCAGATTTTGACTGGGTAGGCCAGCCACTGCCTTTAATTCATTCAGCTCTTTGAAGATTGTCTTGATCAATTCTTGCTAATCCATAACTATTTTCTTCAATCCATCAATCATATCATCCTTCTCCTTCTCTCGTATCTCATGATTGACCAGCTTGGTCTTAATCATGCTCAGCTCATTCGCCAAAGATGCATTGACGTTTCTGATCACATCCTGATCAAGATCAGACCGGGCATCTTTCCTTCCTACTTGTTCTGTGAAAGTCTGTTGTCTTGTTTTGTTCTTCTTTTAGACATATTAGCATCTTCACTTTCCTCCTCAGCCTGTTTCTTACTTCTCTTTTCCTTCTAAACTCTTACCTCCTCAGCCGTCTTATTAACATCTTCTCCGTCTCCTTAGCATACCTTTTCCTCTTCTTTATTGATTCCTCTTGTCTCATCCCATTTTTTCAACGTTCTTGTTCTCAGTTTCAATCACCCTCCTGATGTAGTTCCACCTCTCAGGTGGGTACATATTTTCCCATAGATATGTGATCTTCCCATTGAAATCATGTCTGATAGCAGAGCAATCAGCAAAAATCCTCAGGTTCATCTGTGCCAATATTTTAATCTCTCCGTGTCTTGGCACATTCAGGATAAGATCATCAATCAGCATTTGGATGAATTTTGGGTATAGCAACCACTTATCCTTCTTCAATGTCATGATATTTTCAGTCATGCAGTCAAAAATGAGTTTTGCAATATTTGCCTTTTGCCCCCTGTAGAATATAATCATAGCCCTTGCCCAGTGAATGTTTAACCCGTCTGATACTCCCTTCCTGTGATCCAGACACATGATAAAGACGTGGGCTATGTATCTCCATTCTTTAGAAAGAAGAGATTTCTTGATTTCCTTCTTTGAGCCAAATAGGGGCCCCTCAGACCGAATGCTTCTGAAAGCCTCTAAGACTTGGCTATCAGACAGCACCACCTCAGGGCCACAGTCAACCTCTAGTCGTAGTACCCTGATAATATTATCAACATTGATGACTATATCATGGCCCTGAATCCTTGCACCTATTCGGGGCGGCACTGTTCTAACATCGTGCTCAGCTAATCTCCAAAAATCTCTTACGTGAAGATCGTAGATGGTCAGCATGTGAGAAATGGCATAACTAATTGGGGATTGCCTCAACCATCTAATGCAATCTCTGAATCCCGCGGCCTTTGCATTCCTATTGTTAAGCAGAGCCACTATGTTGAACTTATCGTCAAACTTTAAGTTTGCCATTACAACTGGAAAGGAAATACACAAAGTTAAGTGAAAATAATATACACAATAAAATAAAATAAAAAAATTAATTAAAAAAATTATAAAAAGGATATTTTGGCTAGATTCGCTGGTAGCGAAACTGTAGTTTCACTCGGTAAAACAGTTAGTTTCGCTGTCAGGAAATTATAGGTTCGCTGAGATTAAAGCTTAGATTCGCTGAGTCATAGCCATTGAGTTATAATCATTAGGTTCAAATTAGTTTCACTGATAAACTATTTAATAAGTTTGCCTAAGAGAAACTAAGTTTCGCTATTAGTTTCGCTCATAGTTAAACTCAGGAATCCAAGCTGGCGAATCTATAGTTTTGCTAAAAATGTCCCAGCGAAACTGTCAATTGTGCTTGGACAGCACAACTGCACAGTTTCGCTTGAAACTGTGAACTTTTGTTCAGTTTTGCTGAAGCATCTCACAGTTTCGCTGGACGAAACTGTGACTCTTTAGCTTCAGCGAATCAAAATCAGATTCATTTTTAGCCGGTACAAAACCGATTAAAGTTAACACCAACGTCGTCTAACCCACCTAATCACATAACCAAGGTCGCTAAGAAAAGGACCGAGAGAACTAGGTTTTTATATTTTCACTCAAATGAGTTCTGAAACTCGATTGATGCAATATATACCATCTAGTTTCGCTGGCAGCGAAACTATAGTTTCACCCGGGTATACAGATTGCTCCTGAATGAGCAAGACTGCGGGTGAAAGTATAGTTTTGCTCGGCGAAACTATAGTTTCACCCCTTTTTTAATTTATTTATTTGAATATGTATATATTTTATGAAAAAGTGAGTATTTTTAAAGGATAAAATCCTCACCCCAGAATTCCTACTTAAAAGGTAAACCAGAAACTAAACGATTATACTATGAATAATTTAAAATAAAATAAAATAGACATAAAGATAAAATAAAATGAAATGTAATAAAATATCGAAAGGATATAGTTTGCATCTTTTTTTTGAAGTTTTTCTGAGAATCGAGTCTTGGCGAGATTGCTGATATGTTTGTGCTCTTAAACCCATGCCTTATTCTTTTCAACGAATGACCTGCAACTAATTTTATCATGTTTTAGATTTAATTAAAGAATCTCAGATAACCGGGTTCCCCATAGACATTTGGCAAAGAACTTATCCGTCATCAAGGTTTATTGAGTGTAATCATTGATTTTGCTTGAGTAGTTCACTATTGGCACAGATGCATGTATGTGATAACATGATCTTTTGATGAGACACAATAATATACAGACTCAATGATGATATCTTCAGGTCTATACTTCCGTATAACTTAGGAGACGTACATCTTATTCCAAAAGATGAGAGCTTCAGGTCAATGCTTCCGCATAGCAGAGAAGATCATCTTAGCAGGTTGATGAGAGCTTTAGGTCAATGCTTTCGCATAGCAGAAAAGATCATCACTCCAGGTCAATGCTCATGTACAGCAGAGGAGATAAACACGCTTTTTATTATACATAATATACAATTTGGGCTAAGACATATTAGACCTAACACGGACTTAGAACAGACTTAAGACAATAATCAGCCACTCTCAACCAAGTTTTTGACAAGACTTGTATGTTTGTGCAGGATAAAATGTCATGAGAATTATCCTTATTACCGAGTTCTTGATCTTTAGTTTAGCTGCACAATCATTGTTTACTTTGTTTTCTGGCTGAATCTATCATGCATATCCTGACACAAGCTGTTGACCTCTTTTTAACTTCTTTTTCTGGGGAATTCCTGAGAAAGCAAAATTGAAAAACACTTTTAAATACTTTAAAAGTATATTATCCCCCTAAATTTCTATTTACCCTCATAGGGATATAAATTTATCTAGTTTTTCATATATATAAATATATATAGAAAATAACATAAAATAAGAAGGAATATGGGATATCGGAAATTATTTCACAAATGTAAAAAAAGAAAGAGTTATTATTAATACAGGACATTTTATTAGGAAAAGAGATTTTCAGAATGATATTAGACCCAATATAGAGACCAGTTCATAAAAACATGGTTTGTCAAATGTTTTAGTGAAAAGATCTGCTCTTTGACTTTATGTGTCAATAGGAATAATATCAATGAACTCCTTTTCCTGAGCATCTCGGATTGCATGAACCCTTGTTTCAATGTGCTTGGTTCATGTGTGATGAATTGGATTTTTGGCAATTCTAATGGCAGCTTCATTATCACAGAAGAGTGGTGTATGAAGAAAATTGATGCTATAATCCATCATTCGATGTTGGATCCAAAGCACTTGATAGCAATAGCTTGCGGCAATAACATATTCAGCTTCACCCGTAGATAAAGATACAGTTGTCTGCTTCTTGCTTTGCCATGAAACAAGACAATCCCCAAGATACTGGCATCCATCTGTGACTGATATCCGGTTCATCTTGCAACCTCCATGATCATTGTTAGAATAGGCATGCAAATCAAAGTTTCCTCCTTTGGGATACTAGAGGCCTAAACGGGAGGACCCTTTGAGGTATCAAAAGATACATTTAACAGCCTTTTCATGAGTTTCCTTTGGATTTGCTTGATAACGGGCAGAGTAACACATGACAAAAGTAATGTCCGGACCACTAGCAGTAAGATACATGAGAGACCCAATCATAGATCAATAACGATGAGCATTGACGGGTTTCCCATTATTATCCAGAGATAAGCAAGTTTGAGCAGTGAATGGGGTCAGTTCAGGAGATGCATCATCCATCTTGAATTTCTTGAGAATCTCCAGAACATACTTTTCTTGATGAATCAGAATGCCATCAGGCTTTTGTTCAACCTGTAATCCCAAGAAAAAGCATAACTCCCCATCATATTCATTTCAAAGCGAACCTTCATCACTTCTTCAAACTCTCTACACAGCTTCTCATTGGTTGACCCAAAAATGATGTCATCAACGTACACTTGAACGATCAGCATCTCACCATCAACTTCTTTCTTAAGTAGTGTCATATCTATTGTGCCACGTGAAAAACCTTTGCTGAGCAGATATTGTGTTAGGGTTTCATACCAGATACGAGGTGCTTGATGTAATCCATATAAGGATTTATCAAGCTTGTACACCTTATTTGGGAAATATTGATCCTTAAAACCTGGAGGCTGACAGACATATATCTCCTCGTCAATGTTTCCATATAGAAATGCACACTTTACATCCATTTGAAAGATCTTAAAGTGCTTGTGAGCGGCGTGAGCAAGAAAGATTCTGATATCTTCAATGCGAGCAACTGGAGCAAAAACTTTTGTATAATCGATACCTTCCTCTTGAGCAAAACCTTGAACGACCAGCCTAGATTTATTCCTGATAATGACTCCTCGATCATCTGGTTTGTTCCAAAAGACCCATTTAGTTCCGATGGGAAACTTATTTGGAAATTGATATAATCGGATCGAATATTGCAATCGTATTGTTGTTGTTTATCAGATCTATGATGCGGAATCTCACAAATCCGTTGGTGATTTCAAGTGAAGATCTGTACGCAAGTTTATATGATGTATGATGATGAATGAATGATGAACAATCAAGAACAAAAATTCATAAAATATTTCATTTATTCATATGTATAATGATCAATCAAGAATTCAAAGGAGTTTATGAGAAAACACTTTCTCTCACACACACTGAACCTTAAAATCTTTGATTGTTAGTGATTACCCCTTTTATGTTTGTTTTTCTCTCTAGAACAATTCTCAACTTGTTGAGTATAAATGACTACACTTAGTCACTTATACTCTTTACAAAATTAAGAAAATATTACATTTAAGAACAAAATGATTACACAAAAATAGTTCTAAGTCTGACAAATTCTATGTTGCTGATGCGTGACTGCCGGGTGCTGACGTCATTCGGGACGACCGTTGATGTTGTCTGTTGACTTTGACCACGGTTGACCAAGTTTGACCAAGTTTGAATTTGGTAAATTTTCTTCATTTTGATCATATCTTTAGCAAATTTTCACCGTGTCGGTTTTGTTAATCATCATGAGATTCAGCACCTAGGTTTTGGTAAGTATCATCTTCAAATAGCCTAACAGTACTCCCCCTTATATGATGCTGCCAAAATCTCATGATTATCAAAACCTTGTGTTGATTGATGTGCAGTCTTGTAGTGTAGTCTTCTCCCCCTTTTTGGTAGCATCTTCTTAGAAGCTTCATCAAAAGGCATTGGGAAAAGGACTTTGTTTTGGCTCATAAAGACTTTGGTTCGACACTTGATGTATGCTTCATCAGCTTGATCTTCTAATCTCATTTTGAAGACTGGAAGATACATCCATTTGCATACATTATGGATTGCACAGGCAGTAATATCAGCAGCTTTATCTCAACTTCAGAAGTGAAGGAGAATCATCAGAAATTCTTCAGACTTAACATATACTCTCCCTCAACGAAAGCTTTGAAGGGTGAGGAAGTTTTGTGTATGAGACACCAAGAGGAGGATTCTTAGTTCTCAGCAACTGGCAGAGATCTTTGAAGGAAGTAGGAGTGTTCTTTTGATATCTAGAACTGAATAAGAAACTCAGGCATGTCGTGCAATTCATCACCTGCAAAAGTCTAAATCCTCTCCGTAGAGGTATTGCATGGAAGTTTCACTCCTAAATCAATAACACATGTAAATCTGCCAAAACTAAGAAAAATACTAAAAATGACAAATCTTTTTGGTATTTTAGATTTTTCAAAATTAAGATATTTATAAGCATGAATCCTTCAACTGCAATGAGATCATTCTAATCCAAAATCCTATACATCTAAGAATGTTTAAAGTTTAGAATAGACATAGACAAAGAACAAAGTTGATTGTAAGTATGTTTGTCCACTTAGACTCAAGCAATGATCTATTTTCAACACGTTGTGATATTTATCATGTTTAGATGTGATTAGATATGCTAATTGTGTACCCCACACTCAAAAGTATGGAGGCATAACCCTCCTCATGAAATGCAAGGTGGCACTTTATTGCAACTTGAACCAGGCTACTTAGAGTATAAATTCTCATGATTTGAACCACTTTGGGATTCTTTTATATTTGATCCGTATTGAGATTCTTTTATACTTCACATTGGAAGTTGATCCTCATTGGGATTCTTTTAGCATTGATCCACATTGAGATTCTTTTTAGCATCAACACTTTTAGTTCAAGGACAACTAGGTCTGTGCTCAGCACAATAGAAGTTGTCCTCATGTTTACTCCAGGTCTGTATTTACATACAACAAAGGAGAAACAGACGCTTTTATCAATGAGAAGTTTATAAACTGTTTTCACATGGTGTGTTTAGGTAGCCACACAAGCAAACACTTGTAAAAGTCATTGCTTACCAATACCCTAAGATAGTTTTGGTCCACAATGCATATTGATTTAGTTAATCATAAATATGCTTATGTTGAATCCAAGCTGAGCCTACTGACATATCAAACAAAGTCTTATCAGTCTTTATTGATTTGAAAAATAGATGCAGAAGACAGTAGATAAGTGTACTATCATTTCTCATGTAAATGCAAGAAGATTCAATATAAATATTTTTTGGATTTTTCTTGATTTTCTAATTTTTAGGATTTTTGTTTTTGAGAAAATAAAGAAATGGCATATGTGTTATCAATGCAATATAGATCATTAACAGTTAGTCCATGTAGCAATGTACTCATACTAAGCAGATGGAATGAAACATCGGTTGTTTCTTGCATTGCCATCATAGTTTCTATTAAACATTTATATCCTGCATTGAATCATGGTTAATCTCTGCTCCATTTGGCTCAGTTGCATCATAAACGTCATGAGCAGGAAGAACGTTCTTCTCATGGGAAGGGATCAGCCACTGCTAACTCTTCTAGGGTTAGCAGGCCTCCATAACTCTCCCTATCACACTAACAAATCAGTTAGATATTTCAACCCAGGCCATAGTTGTCCTGAGCTGTCCATTAGCATCTTTATATGTGACTTGCTCGTATGTGTATGATTTTGCTTTATCTGATGATGTATCAGATTCATCTCCTGAAATTGTTTTCTTTCTCTAACATTGTTTTTATTTTAAACCAACTGAATCAACTTTAGCTTGTTTAACAAAAGGAGTTTGTTTGGTTTTTGAAAATCTTTTGGTTGGTTTAGAATATCTATTTTTCTTTTGAATGTTTTGTGGAGGTGTAGCAAAGGATCTTTGTCCTTGATAATGTTTGTTTATTCTAGGCATATGATCATATTCATCATAAGAACTATAATCATGATTATA
>BJCO01807808.1:0-25935 GCA_018326465.1 Flaveria floridana
TTGCAATAGTTAGATCAAGTCAATTTTACGTTTTTCCTTAGAAGTCCCGTGGTTCGATATCCGGACTTACTTAGCTTTACTAGAGTCGATAGGTACACTTGCCTGTCAGTAGTTTAGAAGTAGAGAGTCTAGAGTATTACTTCGTGTCTAGTTGTTGGTTATTTTTAATCATTTATTTGAACTACTTTTTAGGACATTATCAACCATTTCCCCAATACTCGACTCTCCAACAATCTCTCCTTCTTTAACCTAAATATCGAAAATAAGTCCGTAAGACTATTTCCAAACACATCAGTGTAATCTACTATCTCAGCCAAATCCTCAAATGATCCAAAATCGCCATCTTCTTCTCCAGCAATCAACCTTTGCTGGAATGAATGCAACTATTTCTCGTATGCCACTTCAGTAGTAGGATCTAATGGAGTGCAATCAACTGTATCATCATGACTTGGTCCGGAGACATTGTCAGTGCCTGATGATCCAGAGGCACCAGTAACTACACCCATATCACCCCCTTGATCATTATCATCATCTTTCTTGTCACTAAATCCATAATCTACCAAATCTTTGTCATCATCATCATCAACTGGATTTGGAATAGGCATAAGATGCTCAGGCTCCACAAACACCTATCTAGTAAACTATAAAATTTGATCCTCAGTAGCCTGAATAGGAACAACAGATAAAGGCTCTTAGTCAACATTAGTAGTGTCTGTAATCCTTTCTGTATCAATAGGATCAAAAACATGCTCTATAATAAAAATAGTCCACTAATCTTATTCTTCGCCCTACCTTGACTATTGGGAAATTACCAGGTTCAGGACAAGCAATTTGTTGTCCGGTAGATTAATCATCAGTAGGTTAAGGACAAGCAATTTGTTGTCCACTAGATTCTCCAACTTTCATGGTTTGATTCTGACTAAATGAAGAATACACATGGGAATTAAGATCACGTAATTTTGTTCTAAAATCTGAACATAGCTAAACATGAACTGTTGCTGATGTCATGAACTCTTGATCTTCTTATCTTTCTTTTGCATACTCTGACACAACTCATCAATCAATATGTCTTCTCCAATATCTCTTTCTCTAACACACTAACCCTCTGCTTTAACGTAACCCTAGTGGGTGAAAATGATGCAGACTCTGGTTGTGGTCGTGGCTCTGGAGTAGTATTAAGAAAATCAGCATCACCAAATAAATAATCATATGTTTGATCCCTCAGTGGTGTGCTCAAAACATCCTTAGTAGTAGGCATAGATGATGATGTTACAGTTGCTGATTTTGTAACAATCATTGATGTAGAAGCCTCACTAACTATGACAGGAGTATCTGATATAGGAACATCAATACTAGTCGACACGGTGGTCATCGAAGTCCGACGCTTGCGCAAAACTCCCCGTCCTTTACCCCTCTCACGAGGACTATCAGAATCAGCCCTATTCCTTGCCATTTACTTCTTTCTTCTCTGAGTAGATGGTGAATCTTCAAGAATACAATCAGCATTCCTTTCCTCAACATTGCATTTAGTAGGTGTTACTTGCACTCTTGGATACTCTTGAAGCACATAAGGTACATTCCTAATCTGGTCACCATCAGTCTCACTACCACTCTCAGTGAACCAAGTGTTCACCTCATCCAAGTCAAACATGCTAGCACCCTGAGAACTTCCAGGAGCTTCTTGGGTAGTACTAGTAAAAGTACACCCTGTATCAACTCGGTCAGCATGGTGTGTCTTAGTCTCTTGTGGTTGTGCCTCTTCTTGAAATCCTTCAATAAACCTTCCAAGTTTAGCAAAATGGGTTCCATCCCAATCATTTCGCCTTGCTCCCATCAAATAAGTGAATATGTCTTTCTTCATCACCATGACAACATAGGTAGATGAGTTAGATAGTGCTAACTTTGGATGAGCAGCATTCACTATCATCTATAAAAATCTTGGGTACATAATGAACTTCTTCCTCGTAGCAGCTATCATATTCTTTAGCATCTCCATAAACATAGCCTTGGATATGCTGTATGGTAGATAATAAATAAGTGATACCAGCTGGGATTTGAACACAACAATCAAACTATCCATACCAGCTTTAAGGTTACTAAAGTAGTGTATCACAACATGAAATAGATACTTCCAGGATGGAGGTAAATACTTCTTCTCTAATAAAGGGTATCTATGACTGTAACCCATCCTAGTCAAACAGTCTTTAGCTACATCATCATCTATCTTCACAGGTGCATTAGGCAGATCCTCTAATAACAAAATACCGTTGATCACCTCGGCAGTAATCACAATCCTTTTTCCTCTAACTGTAGCTGATATACATGGTTATCCCTGATCATCTATCTCATTAGCTGCTGTAAGCCAGAACTGACCATTGACGTCAATGTATATAGTAGGACTGGTTGTAATAGCATGATGTTTAAGAGAAGTCTTGACTCCTTCAATCAGTGATGTGAACAAAGTCGTATCCTTTGGAACATCGCCTAGATAAGCTATCGCATTATGGTTCCTATTGAAAACCGTTTGACGAGCCATCTGAAAGAAAAGTATGAATATAAAATGATTAGAAATTGAATCATAATTATTTCAGACTTAGAAAAATTTTGAACTTTAACATTTTTTGAACTTTTCGCATGTGGAACTAATCGCATGCGATTAGTTAACTTGTCGCGCGAACAAGTCAACTATTTGCACGACTTAAATTTTGACCAAAACTCAACCAATCGTGCGACAAGTTAGAATTATCATGCGACAAGAAATGTACTTTTCGCGTATGTTCAGCTTTTCTAAATCTATTCGTATACGACAAGTTTTAAATTTTGATTTTCAGATTGATTCATTTCTAGTTTGTTTAAACCATCAAGTCATGTTTATAAGGTATCGATTAAGTAATTGTAAAGGTTTCATATAGTTAATTTCATTCAATTTTAAGTTTATTTTTCCTTAAGCATTTGGTTAAGGTTCAACCACTAATAAACCCAATAACTAATACGAGATCTACCTTGTCAATCCTTTAACAATCAACTTGCAACCACAATGAACTATAATAACACGGATAACATCAATTTGACACTTTGTAATTTTGAGAGAAATTTTCTGAACTTTTCGTGGGAATAGTTGCTTTTCGCACAACTGTGCATTTTATAAGCAACTGACTACTCGCGCGAGAAGTCATTTCTTCACACAAATGAACCTTTCGCATTTGTTCAAATTTTGTTAAATTTTAAACTTTTAATTTTAATTTTTTTAATTTTGTTAAGCCAATGATTGATTATTTGTAAAAAAACATGTTTCACTAAGTGTTTTCAATTATTCAAACACCCTTAATTTTGTAAAGTTTTATAAAATTAAAACAAGTAAATTAAAATCACATGTAACA
This sequence comes from Flaveria floridana, assembly GCA_018326465.1. Lineage (NCBI taxonomy): Eukaryota > Viridiplantae > Streptophyta > Magnoliopsida > Asterales > Asteraceae > Flaveria > Flaveria floridana. The sequence continues at coordinate 3,381 of BJCO01807808.1, forward strand.
AAAAAACAAATTGACAAACTAGTTATACTTATCAATTAATTATTTTTGATAATTTTCAAGGACAGGATCATATTTCTTCTGAAATCGTTCAATATCTTTATCGAGCATTATTATAAATAAGACTGGTTATATTAATATATTGTGTCCATATTAAACTTAGACCTAAATTTTTACTTACACACCTATCTTGTTATATTTATCATTCTTTGACTAAATTATATGAAATTCAATGGATTCTATAATCAAAAATCCTATAGAACTCTTATCCAGCTTCAAGACACTTTTGAGATTTCAAGTCACCCCAATTTAACTTAAACCTTTTACTTCTGACCAACTTTCTCATGAATAATTATTCCCTAAAATAATATCTATTTCGAGCATAACTAGAATGAGAAATTTTTCAAAACATATAATATTAACAAGTTGTAGGACTTATTAACTGCTAGTCGGACTTATGTTTTGCCCTCGCAAGATGTTTAGGTCTTACATGCCAATTCGAACTTACGTGCCCTATCTTTTGATTTTTCCTCATGAGTCATGACATATTATTAAAAAAGAAATATTATCCTATATTATGTATGTCCATGACAAATCTTTTATTATTGTGCTCATTGGCATCCTTTATTTCTAGATGGCCTTTTTTGCTTCTTTTTGCTCCTTTTTTGTTTGTTTTTCTCCATCTTTTGTTTTGTCTTTCATTTATATTTTTATTTTTATAAGTTTTGGCTTTTACATATATATATACAACATGTTGAAAGAAACTGAATCAGAAAGTAACTGGCTTGAGTATTACTAGACTGTAACTCTTACTTTGTTTTAACATGGAATCAGTGTTACCACAAAAACTTGATAAGTTACCCACTTCAGTCATAGAAAGTTACTTTCAGTGCATTAGACAACATGGTGCTTTTCAATCTTGAACATCAATCCTATCAACATATCAAACATAATCTAAATCAGTTTCTTTGAAGCCTTAAGATGTAACGAATCAAAGTCAAGAAAATTGTACTATCATTTCCTATATAATCTTGAAAATTTAATTTTTTCTATTTAATTTTGTCAATTTGTAAACAAACTCTTTTTGTATTTTTTCTTCAATCTTTTTACTTCCCCTAAGAACAAAATCTTTTTTGAAATATTTTCATATTTTCTCCCCATAATATTGTGATTATCTAGATAGAAAATAATAATTTTAACTAAAAACAAAAAATAAAACCTTTTAGAAAGGGTGTAAGAATAAATGTTAACCAAAGTTAATCATTCCCAAAGATTGAACTAAAAAATCTAATCGGGAATCGTCAAACGACTTAGTAAACAAATCAGTAACGTTATCATCTGATTTGACAGAAACTAATTGAATAAGTTTTAGATCAAAACAGTCATAGATAAAATGCATACGGATATCAATGTGTTTTGTTTTCAAATGTTGGAACGGACTCTTCACTATGTTTAGAACTGCAGCGTTGTCACACCAAATTTTGGTGCTAAAGATGTTAAGGCCATAATCAAGAAGTTGTTGTTGAATCCAAAAAACTGAGAACAAGAACTTGATGTAGCCACATATTCAGCCTCTGTAGTTCATGTGGATAATGTTTATTGCTTCTTGCACTACCAAGAAATCATCCTATTGGCAAGAAATTGACAACCTCCAGTAGTATATTTCCTGTCCAAATTACATCCTGCATAGTCAATATTTGTATAAGTATATAAATTGAAATCGGAATTTTTAGGATACCAAAGTCTGAGTGTTGGTTGACCCTTGAAATATTTAAAAATCCACTTGACAGTTTTCATGTGAGATTCCTTTGGATTATTTTGATATCGTGCACACTAAAAAACAGGAAACATGATGTCTGGTCTGCTTGTAGTGAGATACATCAAAGATCCAATCATTGATGTGTACAAATGCTGATCAATGTCTTCACCCATGAAATCAAAAGTTAAAGTAGGAGTAGAAGACATCGGAGTGGGTGCAATCTTGGATTCTTGAAATTTGTATGTCCTGTGAACGTATTCTCTTGATGAATCAGTATACCCTGGTTATCCTATTTAACTTGTATGCCCAAGAAAAACAAAATTTCTCCAAGTGAGCTCATCTCAAATTTCTTCTTTATTACTGCTTCAAATTCCTTACACAAATCATCATTTGTTCAACCGAAAATAATATTATCAACATAGATTTGGACAAGAATAATATCTTTAGTAGTTTTTCCTAAAAATAAAGTCTGATCAATAGCACCCCTTGTATAACCATTTGCAAGAAAATATTAAGTCAGAGTAGCATACCAAGCACAAGATGCTTGATGTAAGCCATAAAGTCCTTTGTCTAACTTATAAACACATTCAGGATGATCTGGATCTTCAAAACCTTGTGGTTGACAAACGTAGGTTTCTTCTTTTATCTCACCGTACAAGCATGCAGTTTTGACATCCATCTCATACACTTTGAAGTTCTTGTATAAAGCATAAGCCAGAAAAATGCATATAGCTTCAAGTCTTGCAACTGGTGCATATACCTCTTCATAATCATGTCCTTCAACCTGATAGAATCCTTGAACAACAAGTCCGGCCTTGTTACGAACAATCACATCGTTTTCGTCCATTTTGTTTTTGAATATCCATCTATTTCGAATTGGCAGCTTACCCTTTGGTAATTCACACAGATGCCATACATTAAACTTTTAGAATTGCATCAGCTCATATTGCTTAGCTTCAACCCAACTAATCTCCTTTAATACCATTTCAATGTTCTTCGGCACTATTTGAGAAACAAAACATGAATACAAACATGTATTTATTGCACCAGATCGACTTCGAATTTGAACACATTATGATAATGGACCAATGATTGCTTCAGTTGGATGATATTTATGAATTCTAAACTGAGGAATGGTATCTTCAGAGATAACTTCATCTAAGTTAGACATATGACCCACTGGTTCTTCAACATAGTTTCGTCCTTTAGGTTGATACACAATATCTTCCTCTTGATGATTATCATTATCAATGGATAAATCTTAAAATGGAACTTGAATAGTGTCGATAGGATCATTTTGAGTAGAACAAGAACTCTAATAAGAAACCTATATACCTTGCTCAAAAATAGGATCAGAATAAGACATTTCGGATTCAGAAACCTGTGGAGCGGTTGTGCTAGTTAAAGAAGAAGGTACATCTGAAGATCTTCTAACAATTGAAGATGATACTGAACCAATCACTTTAGTAAAAATTTCTTGAATTGATGAAGATAATTGTTGAGTAGCTGTAGACAAATCAGAATAATGATTAAAAGTTTCAAATAATAAAGCATAATCATATACCCAAGAAGGAGCAGAACCTGCATTTATTTTATTAGGTTCATGTCAATCAATAGCAAATAACTCAATAATTTGTTTAGATCTATTATTATAAACCCGATATGCGACTTTGTTGGCTGAATATGAAACAAAATAAAATTCATCACAATGTTTAGATCTTTTATTATATACCCGATATACGACTTTGATTGTGAATGAGATGTATGTAACAACATACAACATCATCCAAATGTTTTGAAATATTTGACTGTGAGTGTATGTTTGAAAAAGATTTCATAAGGAGTCATGTTTTGTTGTTTATTAATTAAAACACGATTTTGAACATAACATGCAATGTTAACAACTTCATCCCAAGAGAATGATGGTAATTTGGCTAGTGATAACATTGTTCTAGCAACTTCAATTAAAGTTATGTTTCACCTTTCAGCAACTCCATTTTGTTATGGAGTTCCAGCAGACAGAATTGTCTAGCTATCCCCTTATAGTCAAAAAATTCATTTAGACTATGATTGCAAAACTCTGTTTCATTATCACCTCAAATGCATTTGATGGTTTTATCTATCTGATTCTCCACTAAGGTCATAAATTTGATCGGTAAATGAGAAATCTCATCCTTTGTTGCTAAAACGAAGACCTAAGTAAATCTTGAAATATCATCAGTAATAACCAAACAATATGCATGACGTCCAAACTCATAACTCTTACTGACCAAATAAATCTATGTGTAACAGTTAAAGAATAGCATCAATTTTGGTATGAGCAATTAGGTTATGAGGAAGTTTATGTTGTTTACCTTTTGAACATGACATCCAATGTTCCTTAAGTTGAAATTCTTTCAATGGTAAGCCCACAACATGATTCCCTTAACCAACTTGTTCATATTCTTAACATTTACATGACCAAGACGATGATGCCATAACATTGAATCAATTTCCGAGGCTTTAGACAATAGACAAGACGTAGTTACTGTAACACCCCGAAATTTTGTTTAAAGCTCACACGCCCAAATAATGGGCACAAGTGGAGGGGGTAAAGTGTGCAAAGTACAAAAGTCAAATATTTTATATTATAAATGGGTATGGCCGCCCATATTAAAAGAAGAAAACTGCTTTTACTTTCGGAAGAAGAAGAGGAAGAAAAAGAAAACTCCCGGTTTTTAGAGAGAGAAAGGAAGAAGAAGCTATGAAAGGTAAGTTTTCTTGATCTAAGTTCGGTTTTAACTGAATTCACAGCTTCTTGACCGAAGTTCTTGGTGTTTAGTGTTTGTTTTCGGGATTTAAGAGCTGAATTTGAAGGTGGGTCTCGAACTGGAAGTGTGTTGCTCAAAGATTGTTTCAGGTGAGTTTCTAGAACACCTCTTTTACTAATTTACAACTTGTTTGGGGCTATTATGCATACCAAGTAAATGTTTATAAAATAAACCGTTGGGTTTACAGCTTTATATTCGAAAATGATGTGTGTATGCATGTTTTAGAGTTGGTTTGTGGGCTAGTGTTGATGTTTAGCATGTTTAGGTGCCCTTAGTATGTTAGATCTATGCTTAGGTATTGTTAGAATGATAATAGGGTGATGTTAGTAGCATAGAAAACATTTCAGAATGTTCTCATGCGCATGAACAGTGGCCCATGCACCCAGCATGTTGGCCATGCGCCTAAATGTTGACCATGCGCCCAAGAGTGGGCCATGCGCCTAAACAGTGTTCCGATGCGCCCAACGGCCAACTGCCTAAGTATGCTGAAACGCCCAAACCCCGTGCGCCTAAGTGTTAATAGTTTAAGTTTAAGCTCACACGCCCAAATAGTGGCAAAGCGCCCAAACAGGGCAGAAATACGCAAATAGTGCCCATGCGCCCAAGTGGTTAGAAACGGATAAGTGTTGATGCGCCTGAACAGGCGCCATGCGCCTGCATAGTAGCGAAGCGCCCAAACAGGGGAGAAACGCCCAAATAGTTCCCATGCACTCAAGTGGTTAAAAACGGATAAGTGTTGATATGCCTGAACAGGCGCCATGCGCCTGAACAGGCGCCATGCGCCTGCATAGTAACGAAGCGCCCGAACAAGGCAGAAACGCCCAAATAGTGCCCATGCGCCCAGAAAAAAATAAGGGGCCTTATGAGAAAAAAATAGTGCCCATGCGCCCAAACAAGTCACTCGCCCAGAAGCTTTTTTTTCACTTAGAATTTTCTACTGATGCACCTAAGGTATTCCATGCACCTAGTTTGGGACTTAGGATTTTCTAAGGGGCCTTATGAGAAAAAAATAATTGAGATAGGACCTGTTATGATGTGATGGCTTATGCTTGATGTGTGCATGATGGTGTGATGAAGACTAAGATGTGTGAATGATATGTTATCTTTCTTTGTTAAATAAGTTTTCAAAATATACATATTATGTTATGTATTATATTATATATGACTTTACATGGTAAGAGGTATGAATGAATGAATACAGGGAACAAATGAATAAATGTAAAGTATTATGTAACAAAGTGAAAGGTAATAATAAATTACAAAAGGAACGAACAGGTGAGATCACAATTGATGAGTATGGAAGTGACGGATGATGAGATCCGTGTCGCGTACCGCAGTACTGTGTCAGTCTTCGGACATGAGTCGGGGGGTTTGTATACAAGCCGCGGCACAGTATCAGTCTTCGGACATGAGTCGGGGGTATTGCATGAGACAAAATAGGAGATGAGGTCTTGTTGCATGCTCCGGTACTATGTCAGTTTTCGGACATGAGTTGGGGTTTGTTTATCAGGCCCTAGCACAGTATCTGTCTTCGGACTTGAGTCGGGGGTATTGCATGAGACGAGTTAATAAGGTGAGTGACTTTGTGTTGCAACAGACTCGGATAGAGTTCAATCCCTATGATTGACTCGAAGGGGATCTTTGTCGCGTATCCCAGTGCTGTGTCAGGCTTCGGACATGAGTTGGGGGTTTGTGTACAAGCCCCGGCACAACATCAGCTTTTGAGCACGAGTCTGGGATATTGCATGAGACAAGATTCGAGTAATGATGAGTAATGAGCAAAGAAATGAATGAATGTACGAATGATGATGAAGATAATAATAATGATTATTATCAGTATGTAAGTATGATGTATGACAACAGACGAATGCAACGTACGAAAGAAAGAAAAGAAAGTAAACAACTACGAGAGTAAAAGAATGGTAATAAGCATGTTACGACAGAATGAGAATGAAAGTAAGAGAATGTTAATGAAAGGCATGAAATGAAAACATGCTATGAATATGATGGTGGAAATGAACAATAATGAAAGTTAATATTAATATTCTCTATCTGTACGTATAATGCATGATCGTGTATGAAAGAAAAGAAAGGTTTCAACGAAAGTATGATATTTTATTTATTAAAACTAGAACTCACTCAGCGTCGCTGACTTTTGTATCATGATAGTTGGCAGGTATTTTATTGATGCTGAGGAGTTGCAGGCATGGATACATAAGCTACTGGGAGCGTTTTGAAGCCGGCATTCGTATTTTGACATATCACTGTATTTTGATAGTATTTTGACATGTCACTGTATTTTGATATGAAAACAAATGTTGTAATGTAATGAAATGACATGTTTTTAATTATAAATGAAAATTATAATTTCTGCTACAAAAGTAATGTATGTTTTAAAAATATTTTATATGCGATGAATGACCAGCTATGAGGTCTCCGGGAACGGGGACTTACAAGTTGGTATTAGAGCTAAAATTTAAGTAAATTGGGTAAATATTTTTAAAACCTAACCTTAAATTGAGAATGGGATGAAAAGAAAGGGATGCCAGTCCTAGTAGCTACGTGCCTGCAGGTAAAGGTTTTATGTGAACGTTTAAAGTAAGTTAATGTTAACCGGTATTATGTGCGCATGTTATGTGGCTAGTGTGTTTCTATGTAGATTTAGATACTGATGTACTCAGAATAGGGAATGCTTGGGAGATGAAGAGTAAAGTAAGTGGCTAATCACAACTGGCCACTGTAATTAGGGACTTACTATACTTGACATAATCTGAGTTATTACCTTGAATGACCGTGTTAGTGTTTGAATCTTATAGTGATAGAGTATGGCTGGAGGTAAATCATCAAAGGCCTTAGGAGGTGGAGTGTGTGGTGGACGTGGTGCTGAGCTGCATGTCACGAGGAACAGGGCTAGAACTGCCAAAATGGTACCCGAAGAGCCTAATATTCATCACAATGAGGGTGTTGATGAGAGTGCTAACTTGAGGGCCTCGGTGAAAGAGGTAGTCGTAGAAGAGGTCCATCAAGTTATGCAGACGATTCTGCCATCTGTAATAACTGAAGTGATTAAAGCGGTGAAGGAGGATGATAGGAAGGAGAAGAAGAGGACCACTGGGAGAGGGGAAGGAGGATGACCAGAGACTGAGACGGTCGTCTCTAGTGAGGAGGAGGAGGAGGAAGCGGTGCAGGAAACTACACGAAGTTGTAATTACAGGGCATTTCAAAGATGCAGGCCCCTAACATATGATGGAAACGGAAGTGTTGTGGCTGCTCACCGTTGGGTGAGAGAGATGGAGGCGGTACTCAATATCAGCGAGTGCTGAGAGGATCAAAAGGTGAAGTTCGCTACCCATTCGTTTGTGGACTCGGCCCTATGCAGGTGGGACAACATAGTCCAAGCAGAGGGTACCTACCAATAGGAAGGATGAGGTGGAGTGAACTGAAGAAGCTGGTGATCGAGGAGTTTTGTCCTCACTGGGAATTGGACAAGATTAAGAGAGAATTCTTGCAGCTAGAGCCGGGAACGATGACACACTAGCAGTACACCACTAAGTTCAACGAGATGGAAAGGCTGGTGCCAGATCAGGTGACGCCTGTGTCATGGAAGATTAAGAGGTATATTCAAGGACTGCTGATAGACATCCGTAGACATTTGATCACTGCCCGACCAGGATCATTCAGATCGGTGGTCGACTTAGCTGAGAGATTGTACGACGAGCGAGAGGTGATGGCGATAACGGACGAAGAGGAGGAGCGGGACCATGTTAAGAATGGGGATGGAAGGCGAGGAAATGATGGTGGTTTTGTTTATGGAGATGAGACATTTAGGGTTGATGATCGAAAGAGGATAACAAGGAAGGGCGAGGTATGCAAGAATTGTGGTAGAGGCCACGAAGGGGAGTGCAAGTAGGGACTGAATGTTTGTTTTTAGTGTGGAAAGGAGGGCTACAGAGCGAGGGATTGTCAAATGGCTAAATGCTACGACTGTGGTAAGACAGGACACATGAGTAGAGACTGCAAGAAGTCAAGGGTAGGAAGCTCCAGTACGAGGAAGGAGAACATAGGGTGAAGGCTAGAGCCTTTGCTATGACCAGGAAGAGGCTAGATCAGACTCTGAGGTAACGCCAGGTACCTTTTTGGTAATTTAGATTTATGCATCTATACTTTGATTGTGGCGCTAGTAGAAGTTTTGTTCCTGCTACCTTCTATGATGTTGCGCGTTAGGAGTAGGAAGATCGATGTAGGAATTGCTATTACTAAGTCCACCAGGTTACCTAATGCCCTAGAGGATTGCATAATAGAATTGAGAGAGAGTGCTTATTCCTGATAGACTGTTCAGGACAGACGTAGGTGGATAGACATGCATCATCGGGTGAATTGATCAGTAATCTATTAGGCAAACACCGAGTGTTGCAAGAAGATGGATTGATCAACCGTGCCCGACAAGAGTTTGGTGCCGACCTACGACAATGGATTATGATGAAGGCTTCACCAAGAAAGTCGATTGTTCAATTTGGAAATTGAGTAAAGCTAATCCTAGAGTATAGAGGGTCATTCCCAGTTGTTGCTCAGGTAGGAGAAGTGCCACATCAACTAGAGCTACCCGATGAGTTAAGTGGACTTCATCTGACATTCCATGTATCTCATCTAATAAAGTGCTCAATAGATGAGGATATGATCGTGCCACTACAGAACACTGAGATGGACAAAGTATTCAACTACAAGATGCAATTGGTGGCCATTACTGATAAGAGGAAGAGAATAGGCTAAGGAGAATGATGGTTTCACTTGTGCGGGTGTAGTGAAGCCTAAAGATATCTAACTCTAAGTGCAAGATCAAGGAAGAGGTGAGACAGTGTTACCCGTAACTGTTTGAGAAGCGACAGGTTTTGGGGACGAAACCTCTCTAAGAGGGGTAAACTTGTAACACCCTGAAATTTTATTCAAAGGAAAGGAAAATAAAACTAAATAGAAAGAATAGATAATGGGCGTGGAGGGGTAAAGTGTGCAAAGTACAAAAGTCTATTATTTTATATTATAAATGGGTATGGCCACCCATATTAAAAGTAGAAAAATGCTTTTACTTTCGGAAGAAGAAGAACAAGAAGAAGAAGAAGAAAACTCTTGGTTTTTAGAGAGAGAAAGGAAGAAAAAGCTATGAAAGGTAAGTTTTCTTGATCTAAGTTCGGTTTTAACTAAATTCACAGCTTGTTGACCGAAGTTCTTGGTGTTTAGTGTTTGTTTTCGGGATTAAAGAGCTGAATTTGAAGGTGGGTCTCAAACTGGAAGTGTGTTGCTCAAAGATTGTTTCAGGTGAGTTTCTAGAACCCCTCTTTTACTAATTTACAACTTGTTTAGGGCTATTATGCATACCAAGTAAATGTTTTTAAAAGAAACCGTGGGTTTACAGCTTTATATTCGAAAATGATTTGTGTATGCATGTTTTAGAGTTAGTTTGTGGGCTAGTGTTGATGTTAAGCATGTTTAGGTGCCCTTAGTATGTTAGATCTATGCTTGGGTATTGTTAGAATGATAATAGTATGATGCTAGTAGCATAGAAAACATTTCAGAATGTTCTCATGCGCATGAACATTGGCTCATGCGCCTAGCATGTTGGCGATGCGCCTAAGTGTTGGCCATGCGCCCAAGAGTGGGCCATGCACCTAAACAGTGTTCCCATGCGCCCAAAGGCCAATTTCCTAAGTATGCCCTACCGCCCACACCCCATACGCCCTAAGTGTTAATAGTTTAAGTGCAAGCTCAGACGCCCAAATAGTGGCAAAGCACCCAAACAGGGCAGAAATGGCCAAATAGTGCCCATGCGCCCAAGTGGTTAAAAACAGCTAAGTGTTGATGCGCCTGAACAGGCACCATGCGCCTGCATAGTGGCAAAGCACCTAAACCGGGCAGAAATGCCCAAATAGTGCCCATGCGCCCAGAAGTTTTTTCACTTAGAATTTTTGGCTGATGCACCTAAGGTATTCCATGCACCTAGTTTGGGACTTAGGATTTTCTAAGGGGCCTTATGAGAAGAAAATGATTGAGATAGGACCTTTTATGATATGATGGCTTATGCTTGATGTGTGCATGATGATGTGATGAAGACTATGATGTGTATGTGTGTGAGTGATATGTTATCTTTCTTCGTTAAATAAGTTTTCAAAACGTACGTATTATGTTTTGTATTATATTATGTATGACTTTACGTGGTACGAGGTATGAATGAATGAATACAGGGAACAAATGAATAAACGTAAAGTATTATGTAACGAAGTGAAAGGTAACAATAAAGTATGAAAGGAATGAACAGGTGAGATAACAAATGATAAGTATGGAAGTGACAGATGATGAGATCTGTGTCACGTACCTCGGTACTGTGTTAGTCTTCGGACATGAGTCGGGGGCTTCTTTACTAGCCCCGGCACAGTATCAGTCTTCGGACATGAGTCGGGGGTATTGCATGAGACAAAATAGAGAGATGAGGTCTTGTTGCATGCTCCGGTAGTGTGTCAGTCTTCGGACATGAGTCGGGGGATTGTTTATCAGGCCCCGGCATAGTATCAGTCTTCGGACATGAGTTGGGGGCATTGCATGAGACGAGTTAATGAGGTGAGCGACTTTATGTTGCAACAAACTCAGATAGAGTTCAATCCATGTTATTGACTTGAAGGGGATCTTTGTCGTGTATCCTGGTGTTGTGTCAGTCTTTGGACATGAGTCGGGGGTTTGTGTACAAGCCCCGGCACAACATCAGCTTTCGAGCACGAGTCGGGGATATTGCATGAGACAAGATTCGAGTAATGATGAGTAATGAGCAGAGAAATGAATGAATGTACGAATGATGATGAAGATAATAATAATGATTATTATCAGTATGTAAGTATGATGTATGACAACAAACGAATGCAACGTACAAAAGAAAGAAAAGAAAGTAAACAACTACGAGACTAAAAGAATGATAATAAGCATATTACGAGAGAATGAGAACGAAAGTAAGAGAATGTTAATGAAAGGCATGAAATGAAAACATGCTATGATTATGATGGTAGAAATGAATGATAATGAAAGTTAATATTAATATTCTCTATCTGTACCTATAACGCATTATCGTGTATGAAAGAAAAGAAAGGTTTCAACAAAAGAATGATATTTTATTTATAAAAACTAGAACTCAGACAGCGTCGCTAACTTTCGTATGCATGATAGTTGGCAGGTATTTTATTGATACTGAGGAGTTGCAGGTATGAATGCATAAGCTACTGGGAGCGTTTTGAGGCCGGCATCCGTATTTTGACATGTCACTGTATTTTGATATGAAAACGAATGTTGTAATGTAATGAGTGACATGTTTTTAATTATAAACGAATGTTTTTAATTTCCGCTGCAAAAGTAATGTATGTTTTAAAAATGTTTTATGTGCGATTAATGACCAGTTGTGAGGTCTCCGGGAACGGAGCCTTACAGTTACAATTGAATGGGAACCATTCATATCAAGTAACTATATGTCTATGTCTCTCGGTGTTCTCAATAAAATCCATTCATTAGGAATTACAAATAGAGGTTTTAGAATGAGACATTCTTTATTAGTAAAATGTGTTGAATACTTTTTGTCTTAAATTTGAGAAACATTTAACAAATTATGTTTTAGTTCTTCAACAAAATTGACATCTTCTATTGTAAGGTTTATTTTGTTTAACATAGATATATTTCCCGTCATGTGCCTTGAATAACCACTGTCAACATTCCAAACGCTGTGGATATTGGGCCTTGGTTCCTTCACATATGAATGAATTACTCAAGTTTAGGAACCCAAGCCATGGTTGACTTGTGTATACCTTTTTCATCTAGATATGATACAGACTTCAATATCATATCTCTTTTATTAATGAAAATATAGTCTTTAACAATATCAGGCTCAGGTTGTGTAGTTTTAATTTACATCTTTGGTTAAAATTGAAGCTAAATTGTCGTCATCCACATGTAAAGATTTCTTGTTTGTATTTTCTTTTTGCAAATATGTGTTTGTTTAGACTTTTCTTTTATCAATAAAAAATTGATTTAAATTCCTTTTAAATTTGGCATTTAGAAAGAATTATTTTCTATTATTTGCAATGGAATTGTGAAATCTTTGTTTGCTTGTCAATTGGCACTGATGATGACAATTTCTAGCCATATGATTTGGCTTTCCACACACATAACAACACATATTAGAATACACTTTTTCCTCTCTAGTTGTTCTCACAAACTGTTGATGATAACTTCCATAGTTATCATAGATCAAGCTTTAGTATTTCTTTGGCCTAGAGATTCCTTAACAGTCTCTCTTTTCCCTTTTCCATTAGGAATTGTTCTAGATGATATAGAGAAATTCAAGGTAAAGTTCCTAACAGAATGTTTCACTTCTGAGGCTGATAAGGCATGTAATGTTGCTTTATCCTTTTGAATTGAAGGTACTGGAATAGGACTAGTGTCCTTGATACCTGCTCTACACACATCTTATTTAACAGAGTTATCTTTAAAAAAAACTTGCATTTGTTTCTTTAAATATATAATCTTCTTTGTCAATATAGCCTTTTGAAACAAATTTGCTCTTGAAATCAATTTTCAAGTTAGAAACTAATATTGTGCCTTGTTCCTTTACTTTTTCTTTAAAATCTATCTTTGATTTTAATTTTAGTTGTTTATTACACAATTTTGTACAATCATGAGCAGAAATAAAAACATCTGAAATTTCATTAATGTTTGATGATGAATTACATGTAGATTTCTCATTACAACTTTTATTTTTCATAAAATCTAATTCATCATCGTTTTTCCAATATTCAACCAACCCTTCTTTCTTAACACTTTCGACAAAAGAATTGTCATGATTAGATTTAATGTTAGTTTTTATGACAAGGTCAACAATCAATAAAACATTGACTGGAGTTATTAAGTCAGACTTTGGTTGAAACCTAACCAATAGGTCTCTTCATCATATGTGGTAATAGATGAAGGTAAGCAAGTACAATCATGATTAATAGGAGGTGCAATATTAGAATATCCAACACCATATTTTCCATCATTAATTTTCTAAATCATCTGAGACTTGATTATATATTTAATCATATTTGAGGATAACTCAAATTTTTCTACAGTTAATTTTGAAGATAAGAATTCAACATTGAGATTATTGATTTCTAAGGAAAGCTTATTATTACATGTTTTCAAATCTTTTATGTTGCAATCTTTGTCATGAAGATTCAGTTTAGATTGATAAATTAATTTGTTCAATCAATCTATCTTTTCTTTGAAAATTCTCATTATTTTTATATCTACAAGCTTGATATTGAAGTTTTTCAACTTCTAAGATCAAACGTTCATTGTGAACTTTATATCTGTTTACCTTTTCTACACATTCAAGTCAAAAAAGATTAGTATGTACCTCTTCATTTCCTTCTTCTTCTTTGTCTCTTCAGGTAAGACATTTACCATGAATGCCTTTAAATCCTTCTTTTCTTCTGCTCCAAATGCCGGAGTGATGTCAACAGCATTGAGAGTTTCAACACAAGTAGTTACTGGAATTTTTTCTTCCCTTCTTTAGCTAGAGTTAACTCAACAGCTTTTACATCATATTGTTCCTTTCTCTCTTCAGTCTTTTTTGATTGAGCTGGAGTAACCTCAACAGCTTTTACATCAACCATCTCTTCACCATTCTAATGTATTCTTCGGCAAATACTCCTTTCAATAGCTCATTAGACAGAAAGTCATCAAGTATGTTATTAACATCATTTTCTTCATGGGTTTGGATCTCAGCTAACAAAGCAGTTGACAGTTTAATATCTAGAATTTCCATCGGATCTAACCAATCATACTCATCATTAGTTTATGACACAAGAGCTTTGTTATTAGATGAACTAGCTTTATTACCCTTAGTCCCTACCTCCATAGTGACCATTTTCTTTCCATTCTCATTCTGGTTTGATATTACTTTAGTATATTCTCTTGAAAAGTGACCAGGTTTGTCACAGTTGTAACATCTCAAAGTTGATTTATCAAACCTAATTTTTCTAGAGTTATTAAAACCAAACACTTTCCTTCCAGTTCTTCTTGCAAAATTTTTCTCATGATACACCACCATTGTTGTTGGATCAGATGAGGCTGGTGCAATCAAAACTACAATTAGACGATTTTGAGTACAACTGAAGAAAGTCTTCTGAAGCAAAAGTAACTCTTTCGAAGACAGATTGAAGATCTTTCGAAGCCTAAAAGTGTGAAAAGCTTCCAAGGAAAACTATGTCTTACGAGACTAAGTAGTTTTCCTTTGGAAGTGTTCAACTTAGAAGATTCAAGGCAAAGTCTTCCGAAGAATAAAGTCCTAAAGACTTGCAAAAGCCTCGGATCCCAAGCTATTTTACCTTCAAAGGAATCAACTATGGACCGGTGGACATAAGTATGGTCTCACTGACATATGCTGTCAAATCTGATATACTGCATGGCATTTTCCCATGCCCATGTAGTTGACCATACTTTATTCTACTGTTCACATTTTATCAGTTAGTATAGTTACCAACTTTAGTAGGTAACAAAAGGTTAGTCATGGACATGTCATGACTACCTAATCTAGGATAGTGTTTTATCTTAGATACCTTACTTTTAGCAATGTAGTATTTGTTTAGATGTAAGTTTTAGATACCTTACTTTTAGCAATGTAGTATTTGTTTAGATGTAAGTTCCAGCTGGTTTTCTAAGTATAACTTGCTATAGATAGTAGTATATATAGTTTCTCAATGTAACCTATTATGCATGCTTTGTAAGAGTCTTGTAAACACTAAGTTGAGAAGTAATATATACAATATCGTGAAAACCATTTCTTGTGTTCATTAACTTAGTATATTATCATCAACTTGGTTAGAGATTCTGCATCATCAAATGAGTGAGACTTAGTGACTTTATGAGGAAAATATTATGTTGAGAGACCAAAACCAATCCTGTACTTGGTATCAGAGCATCTTAGGCTCTTGATTGTGAGATCTAACCATCCCAAATCACGATTGTTTCTTCATACTCACTTACTTTACTCAAATGGCCCTTAACCAGAAATACTCTAAGACTGAGATGGGAACCATGACTAAGGCTCCTATCATTACTCTGATAATTTTAGGAGTTGGTGTCAATATATTGAAGGTTTCATTAAGTATCAACACAGCTGGATGTGGAGGTCTGTCAACTCATTGTCCATACAAGCCAAAGGTGGCATCACTAACTGGCAATGGTGCCATGATTGATAAAGCTATTGAGGACTACTCTGATGAAGACTTTAAAAGAATGGATATCGACAGGAAAGCAATGACTATGCTGCTTACAACCATACCAAACTCCATAATGGTAGGCTTTAAAGACTGCAATACAACCAAAGAACTCTTTGATACTTTAACATTAATGTACTCTGGTTTTTTTGAATCCAAGGAGTCCAAAAAGTATGTACTAAAGTAAAAGTTTGAAGACTTCACTTATATTGTTGGTGAGAACTTAAGTCAACAATACTTCAGATACATGGACTTCATCGCATCTCTTCAGTCTTTGGGAGTGACTCTTAAGAAGAGAGACATAGTAAGAAAGTTCATAAGTGCACTTCCTCATGAATGGACTTTCTATTGTGTCTCTATAAAGACAACTGAGAATCTAAACACACTCACCATGACTAAACTTTATGGGATCCTTGATGGATAATGTATGGAGATGGGGACTTAAAAGGGCCATCAGATGAACAGAAGCTCAAACCCTCCTCTTAGCAATGCTCTACATGTTATTGAAGGGTCAAGAACTCCCCAGCCCTAGATGTACCTGAACTACAATCAACAGCCATCATACACCTCTTGGTCTTACATCACATTTTTTTAGACACTCGGGTCTCAACAAGCTCATCAAAGTCCTTTTTAGGATAGTTGTGATTTTGTTTCGGTAAATGAACACTCTGGTGATTTTTAATTTTGTTTTGATGATCTAGAGTGTTTTAGCCTGGACGATGTAGAATACATGGGCATTGTCTAACAAATGGCTATTTTAACCTACAGAGAAAAGAAGTTTTTAAGAGAACTGGAAAGCAATTCCCCTAGAACCCAACTAACATCGAGTTTGGGTTTGATAAATCAAAAGCCAAATGTTACAACTGTAACCAACTTGGTCATTTTGCAAGGGAATGCTAAGCTCCTAGATCCAATCTTGGAGCAGCTCAAGCCTCATAACATCATACTACCCCAAAGGCTACAACCAAGCCAACTGAGCACCAAACTACAGTTGTTGCTCAAGAGGTCGATTGGAGCTCATGGTACAAGATGTCACCCCTACTTAAGCTCTCATGGCTGGAACCAACGATACCAAGGTATATGAACATATCTATACTCTAGCCTGTATAGCTAAGGTTAAAATGTATCAGGACTACAACACGCAGATCAAGTCTGATATTGAGTCCTTAAACATACTAAAATCTATTTTAAGAATGCAGAATCTGACTATAAATTTAAATTAATGAGTTAGAGAAAACTGTATCCTCTTTAAAACATGAACACTCGAACTACATGGCTTAAATAAAAGACTTGGTTTCTAAGTTGACTGAGGCTCAAGCCCAGCTAGTAATAGTTAAGGCTAAAGAAGAGAAGTATGTTATTCAAGAGCATAGGTTCAACACTATTCTTGCATCATCCTCCCATTCAAAGGTGTGCTATCAAAACAAGAGTGGGTTGGGAACTAATGAAACTACTCCACTACATTCTTATGTGTCTATAAGACAACCAAAATATGGAACTGATGACCAATAGGTTCCAACTGCTAATCCACTACCCTTTAAGAAGAAGAATGATGTATAATGGTGACCACCACAATAAAGGAGAAGGTAGAAAACCTCATCCACATAGCTAAGGATGAACCTCTGACCACCAAAGATAGAAAGAAAAAGATCAGGGTAGCTAGGAAAACTACTAAGAAGGTAGCTGAGTCTAAGATGAAAATAGACCCGAGGCAAAGGGGTGTATTCATCTTAGCTAGATTCTAAGTAGCTAGAAACTCTGATTCAGGATAGGAGTGTAATACCTGTACTCCTGTCCAGTTGAAGAATCAAAAGTTAAAGAGGAAGGCTATTAAAGAAGAGAAGAAGTGCAAGAAATAGCAGCCCTCATACCCCATTAAAGTTAACATTAAGTGCATAATCTATGGCTTGCATAATCATATTAAGATTGTTACGACAATCCAGCAAGCACACATTATGCAAACAATGTTAAGAAAGAAGGACTCATTCTTACCATATGGTTCAAGTGCTAAAGAAAGAAAAGCTTGTTTCCAAAGCCAAGTTGATTTAGGAAGAAACTCATTCTTCTAAAAGGAAAATAGCTTCGGAAGACCAAGAATAAACAAAGGAATAAATGGAATCCTTTGAAATCTGTCGAGAAGAAGACTGTTTTGGAAGAGAAGGCGGTGGCAACTTCTTCCAAGAACAAAGAAACCTCAGAAGCAAGTCCTGCTGCTCAAGCCTCTTCAGGCTCATATATACTAATCAACCATAGGATAGAATGGAAGATTAGATAAGAAGTTACATCCCAAACCTTTTCTTCATAAACCATAGTTAAACCCCCATGCATACATTTTGGTTGAATTATGTCATCAACATTAGAGAAGCCCAAGACCAATAAGGTTTGGGCTTCCAATAGTAACAAATCATTTCACCTTATGTGTAGGGACATCCACATGACAAGAATAGAAATGTTTAGATTGTAGATAGTGGATGCCCCAGGCACATGACCTGGAATAGATCTCTCCTTTAGCAATTTCAACATTTTGATGGGGGTCTTGTTCAATTTGGAGGTGAAGCTGGAGCATACATTTCTGGTAGAACTAATGTATCCAATGATAAGTTAAAAGTTGATAAAGTACACTTTGTCAAATAGCTTGAACACAACCTCTTGAGTGTTTTTTTAATTTTGTGATCAAAAGCAGCAAATGCTTTTCAAAGAGCATGAGTGCATTGTCCTCAAACATGGGATGACAATTCCTTAAGAATTGGTGTTTCTTAGATCTCCTAGGAGAGAAGATTTGTACAAGTTGGATATGAATAATGCTTCCCCACTGGGAGAAGTTTCATGCTTCTTTCCATAGAAAATAGTGATGAATCAACTCTTTAGCATAAAAGAATGTGTCATGTTAGTTTTATAACCATGAATAAGCTGGTTGAAAATAACTTGGTACATGGAGTGCCTAAAATGGAGTTTTTCTGTAAAGACAACTGTGTTGATTGTCTTAAAGGAAAGCAACATAAGGCAACCCATAATCCAAAGAAGTTAATTCCATCACCACTCCATTACACTTATTGAACATGGATCTATTTGGTCCTACAAGTATAATGAGCATTTGAAGGAAATCATATTGTCTTGTGATAGTTGATAATTTTACAAGATTCACATGGCTACTCTTTTTAAGAACTAAAGATGAAACAGCTGAAACATTTAAATCTTTTATTCTTAAAATAGAAAATCAAATTGATCATAAGGTGAAAACAATTAGAAGTGATCAAGGGACTGAGTTTTAGAATCAAGTTCTTAACTCAATCTACAACTCCAAAAGGATTACCAGACAATATAATGCTCCTAGAACTCCTTAACAAAATGGTGTTGCTGAAAGGAGGAACAAGACACTTATTAAGGCTGTAAGAACCAACTTAGCTGATTCAAAGCTGCCTCTAACTTTATAGGTAGAGGCAGTTAGCACTATATGCTATGTGCATAATAGGGTTCTCATTGTTAAGCCTCATGGAAAAATCCCTTATGAGTTATGGAACAAAAGGCCACCGTTCATTGGCTTTCTAAGACGCTTTGGCAGCAGGTATACCATACTAAGCATAAAGGACAATTTAGCAAACTTTGCTAAAAAGTCAGATGATGGTATCTTTGTTGGGTATTCCTCAAGCTCTATAGCCTATAGAGTATACAACATTAAGAATCAACAGTTTGAGGAATCATCCAATATTGTTGTAAATGAGCACACTCCCTGTGTTAAGAGGAATGGCCCTGGCGATATATTTGACTTAAAATTATTTCCCAACTATTCTAAACCATCTTGTGAGAATGTTTCAGCTGGAACAGGAACTCAAAATGATCCTCTGATGATCAAATGTTTGAGTTACCCAGACCTATTCCAATTTCTCCAAGAAGACATGTAGAGCAAGCATGTAGAGCAAGCTCCCATTACTACAAGTCCTGAAAGCTTGAATATCACATGAAAAAGTGGAGCTTTAACAAGTTGTCAGTTAGTTGAGCCTCAAAACTCATCAGCTGATAACTCTAACACTCAACACCAACACCGATCCTGCAATTGGATTAGATTAGGCTGGTGCAACCAAAACTACACTTAGAAGATTTTGAGTACAATTGAAGAAAGTCTTCTAAAGCAAAAGCAACTCTTCCGAAGAGAAACTGAAGATCTTCCAAAGCCTGAAAGTGTGAAGAGCTTCCAAGGAAGTCTTCTGAGACTAAGTAGTTTTCCTTTAGAAGTGTTCACCTTAGAAGATCCAAGGAAAAGACTTCCAAAGAATAAAGTCCTATAGACTTGCAGAAGACTCGGAAGAAGTTAATTCTTCTGAAATATAATTCGCCTCGGAAGAACTTATTCATCTGAATTTATTTGACCTACGGAAGAATCAACTATGGACCAGTGGACATAAGTATGGTCTGACTGACAAATGCTGTCAAATCTGATATACTTTATGGCGTTTTCCCACACGCATGTAGTTGACCATACTTTATTACACTGTTCATATTTTATCAGTTAGTACAGGTACCAACTTTAGTAGGTAACAAAAGGTAAGTCATGGACATGTCATGACTACGTAATCTAGGATAGTATTTTATCTTAGATACCTTACTTCTAGCAATGTAGTATTTGTTTACATGTAAGTTCCAGCTGGTTTTCTAAGTATAAATGGCTGAAGATAGTAGTATATATAGTTTCTCAATGTAAGTCATTATGCATTCTTTGTAAGAGTCTGGTAAACACTGAATTGAGTAGTAATATATCTTAAAAAACCATTTCTTGTGTTCATTAACTTAGTATATTATCATCAAATTAGTTAGAGATCTGCGTCATCAAACGAGTGAGACTAAGTGAGTTTGTGAGGAAAATATTATGTTGAGATACCAACACTGATCCTGCAATTGCCATCTGATGCTTGATATCATTTTTCTCAATATCATCAGGATTAACTTATGTTAGTTATCAACTTAAATATTAGGTGCATTTAATCTCCCAGTTGTAAATGCTTCATAGTTGTACATGAAAATGGTAAATAGAGTCGGATGCTCTTTAGCTATTTGAATTGTTTGCTTGGAAGGATTGGAGTTTATAACAAAGGCTTGATGTGTTGGCTGAGAGGCTTGACTGTGTAGTGAGGATTGTACTTGATGAAAAGCTTGAAATTGAGGCATGGATGATTCCTTGACATTTTGAGAATTGACTGCTTGTTGTTGACACAACTGGAAATAACTAATATAATAGTTTGGATTACTGGCCATTTTAGCATATAATGCAGATGCCTCAGCTCCTATTATGTTGATGTAATTAGCAGCTCTCTAATTCTCCTCCATGTCATAAGACTTGATGCTTGATAGGAGATTGCTGAGTGACAAAGTAAACAAAGCCTTGGTTCTTTTGATGGTTGTGGAGTTATTATTTTAGCAGTATGGCAAAAAATGCAGTAGCTTCTTGTTTACTGAGATACTTTCCAAGGTAATCCCAACACTCTTTTTCTTTGTTATCAACTTCACAAATCTTAACATCTGAGCCTCTAGAGTTTCTCCAAGAACATGATTGAACATATTAAACTCTTGGTAATAAAATATCTTTGCGAATTTCTCTCATGTTTTTATTTCCCATAATTTGCTCCTCCATTGCATCCCACAAATCTTTTTGAAGGAATTGATCTGCCCAAAATACATATTAAATTGATGTGGCTAGTGTGATATGATCCAAGTCGGGTCATACCCAATAACAAGCCAAACAAACACCGATGAATATTTATTCGTTGTTAAGATCATACAAATAAATATTAGCACCAATTTAGAAACCGGGATTTCTAAAACATTGTTTTTGCAAATGAACAAAATTATATGGATAATTTGTTCATGAGAGATTATTTTGTTTCATTATTTAAATTAATTGAAGAATGACAAATAATAGTGTGTTAGTTTTATAAAATTAAAAGGGTTTAACTTTATAAAACTTAAGAGATGAGAGTGTGATTTTAATAAAACAATTTGGGGGGGAAAACCCCATTTTCACATGGGATTCGGCTGCCCCCTTTGACTTGAATATCCCACCCATTTTGTCTTGTAACTAGTAACACTTCATTTCAAACACACACTCCAATCTCTACACTCTCTCTCCTCCACGCAAAGAGCAAAGAATTCTCTCTAAACTCTCTCTAGAAATCGGATTCTAGTGCAAGAACAAGGCTGATTTTTCAGCTTTGAATCAAGGTTTCTTGGCTGAAAAATCGATTGTGCAAGAGGATTTCAAGTGGGTGCAACACAACCTAGCAAGTGGGTGTTTGAAGGAGCTTGGTGTATCATCTTCTTGAGGATTTCTATTTGGAGTCTTGCCTTCAAGAACATCATCCTTCTCATCTCAAAAGAAAGTCTTGAAATGTAGTTTTCATCACCTTTCCATGGTTGTTTTGTAAGTTAGTTGTTCATACAAATAGATCCATCTTAAAGGGTTTTATCAACATTTAACAAGATGTTAAAATGATTATCGGCTACGTTTTATGTTTAAAATGGTTAAACAACTTTGATAAACGTGATAAAATCACTACAATGGCATCTAGAGCCGGTTGCATGGACACTAACTTCTTTAGATCGAAATTTTGAGTTTTTTCTTGGGTTATTAGAAACCCTAGAACTCAAGATTTAGCTTGGTTTCTCTTGATTCAAGTTGGTTAATCTTATATTCATTGAGATGGCTTGAA
>BJCO01807809.1:0-14170 GCA_018326465.1 Flaveria floridana
ATTACGATATACTTTACGTTACGATAATAACATACCACGTAAAGTCACATACTATAAGTAATAATAGTAGTAGCAATAACTATAATAAGGAACAATCATAAATAATCATATCATGCATGGGAAATCATCATTAATAAGCCCTTAGTCAACATCGGTCAAAACCCTAAAGCACAGTCTCCCAGAAAATTCTATAAAAATTGCTAAGTGTTTGGGCGCATGAGAACTATTTGGGCGCATGAGCCCTGTTCAGGCGTTTCATCACTATGTAGGCGCACCAGCCTACACTTAAAACATTTTCACTTTAGGCGCATGAGCTATTCAGGCGCATGGGCACTGTTGGGGCACATGGCCCAACACTTAGTCATCCGGCTAACTCTTCTAGGCACATGGACCACTGTTCAGGCGCACGGGCTATACTTAGACATTTCTAAGGCAATTTTGGGTGCACGAGGTTACTGTTTAGGCACATGAGCCCTATTTGGGCGCATGACCCTACTTAGAATATTTATAAGGTAGGTTTTGGGCGTATGGGCCTTATGTAGGCGCATGGCCAACCTATGTAACATGTTTCTAACATGTTTTCAGTCCCAAATCACTATGACATCTTGTTCTAAACTTATCATCATGTTCTTAGGCTTAAACAAACACAAACAACTTTAAATTCTCAACATATAAACACAACCGCATAGGGTTACACATATAACGTATGTAAAATCGTTTAAATACATTTTCAGTCCCAAAGAATTTATAAAACAGGTAAAAATGCGGGGTCTAGAACTCACCTTGGTTGTTTTCGAGTCTAAACCCTTCCTTTAAACTTCTCAGATGTTTTTAACACCTAAAACACACTAAAACACACTAAAACACACAACCCGAACATGCAATAACACATATGAGCATACAACCGAGACTAAATCGACTAAAAACGACTTAAAACACAAAATCTTACTTTAAACTTCGAATTCTTCTTCTTTCTCTTTCTAAAGCTCGAAGTCTCTTATGTTTCTCTCTCTAAAAACCGAGACAATTAGTGAATTGAGGTGAGGGTGGGCGCCATACCCACCTTTACGCCAACTTTTGAAAGTTTTGTCCTTTTTGGACACTTTTAGTCTCTCCACTTGGACCTTATTGCCTCTCTTGCCTTTATCCTTTATATCTTGTCTCTTTTTTTTAAATAACCGGGTGTTACAAGTATTTAAGAGAAAATAATTCAAAAATCATAATCAAATTTAATGATTTGGATGGAAAGGATGAGACTGAAAAGTTCAAGTATGTGTGTGTGTCATCATGTAAAACTGAACTTGAAACAATTTAAATTTGGAAAAGCTTCTTGCAACATAATCATATGAGATTAATATGTTAAATTTAGAGACTAAAATGATGGGAAATTGTTTTAAAAGAAAATTAAATAAAAAATAAAAGTGCTTAAATGTCAAAAGTTCCAACTTGAGGGTCAAATATGTAAATTTTGGGGAAAAAGTCAAAATTGGATGAAATGTTTAAATATTAATATGTGAACAGTACTAATGTGTTTAAACAGTGTTTAGGTGAGTGTTCAGGTGGAAGATATGAAAAATACAAGTGTAAGAAATCTCATGCGTCTAAACAGTGGTCAGAAGTCCAAACAGGAGCATGTCGAATTTCAGAATATTTACAAGTTTTTTAGGCGTTTCAACATCCTCATGCGCCTAAACAGTGTTCATAAGGCTGAAAAGATGGTTAACTATTGGGCGTTTCAACAACTCTCATGCGCCTAAACAGTACCAGACTTTTAAAGATTTGGGCATTTCAAGTGAAATTTCCAAGTGTTGGGCGTTTTAACTAGTCTCATGCGCCTGAACAGTGCAAAGCGCCTAAGCAGTGCTTATGCGTCTGAACAGTGCTCATGCGTCTAAGCTCATGCGCACAAACAGTGCTCAGCGCCTAAACACTTAGTGAAAATTTCAACATCATGCGCACAAACAACGCTCATGCGCCTAAATTTTTTGTGTTATTTTCAAACTCATGTGCATAAACAGTGCTCATGCACTTGAAATTTTACACTTAGTATAAAAAGAACACTTTGTGTTTTTCACCCATTCATTCACCAAATTCCCCTGAACTTACACTCGACTCTCGGTTACTCATATTTCATAAAGTTTGATTATTGTGTTCGATTCATGTGATTGATAGTTTGTTTCTAAGATTCTAAACGTAAGTTCATAATCGAATAAACACAATTTAAGATTAAAAGTCAAAATTGTATAGGGCGTTTCATAGATGTTCGGGCGTATGAACCCTTAAATCAACTGAAATTTTGAATATTGTGAATTGAATATAAAATAAGAACTGAAATTGATTTTAGAATGTTGATATTAAACTGATTTCGAGCATGTTAACACATTAAACATTGATTTTCATCAACATTGTTTCAATGATGATTCATCATCAGTCGAAACAATAAAGATGAACAGTCAATAAATTTTGAA
Source organism: Flaveria floridana (assembly GCA_018326465.1). Taxonomy (NCBI): domain Eukaryota; kingdom Viridiplantae; phylum Streptophyta; class Magnoliopsida; order Asterales; family Asteraceae; genus Flaveria; species Flaveria floridana. The sequence continues at coordinate 2,469 of BJCO01807809.1, forward strand.
TTTTTAATTCAAATAGAAAATTCATAAAAAAATTCAATTTATATGAGTATGTTTAAAATTCATAAACATTGATTTTCATCAACATTGTTTCATAGATGTTCAATTTTTAATTCAAATAGATAACTTTTAATGAATTGATATGTTTAAAATAATTTAAAACCTAAATTGAGTATGTTATGTTTTTAAACATAATATATAAATATTTAGTCATTTGCTAAGTATAAGTTAGACTAAAAATTGTTTAAAACATAATAATTCATTAAATTCAATCAACATTTATTAAAATTCAAAAAAAAATTAAAATCAAATTGACTAAAGTTCTTGTTTTCATTTGTGCAGATGAATGAATTAAAGTTTGAGCCAAAGCACAATGTGGTTGCTTTACTAAATTAAGATATATAAGATGCAGTTAGTTATGAAGAGATAATAAGATTCCTTCAAAGGACTAAATATGTCTATGCTATGTGTTACCAACCAGTGGTCTATGCAAGACTGATCAGAAAATTCTGGAACACAGCATCAGTTAAGATGAATGATGAAGGAATGAAGGTCTTAAGAGGCTTTGTAAGTAATGATAGAGTGATAGAAATATTAGAAGATTCTATCAGAACCTCTTTGAGATTGGGTCAAAATGATCCAGAGGATCCATCTGAATTAACTTTCAATGAATGTAGAGATACATTCATGGAAATAGGTCACCCTGATCATTTTCCTAAAAAGAAATTCTTAAAAGCTAGAGTATTCAATCATTGGAAGATCTTGTGCTATATTTTTTAACATTGCATGTCCAAACAAAGTGCTGGATGGAATTCTTTTCCAATAGACATTTGATCTCCAATAGTGACACTTGCTATAAATAGAAGATTTAACATGGCCAAATGGATCATGAATTGGTTTATCTTCAACCTTGAAAAGGGCATTAGGAACAAATAGCTAGTGTATCCAAGGTTCTTACAAATGATTATCAATGAAGAACACCCAGACTTTCATGTGTAAGGTGTAGGTGGAGATATTCTAGAGTTTGAGCACATGTCTAAAATATCATACAAGAGATTAACTATGATTACTAGTTCTCAGAATGTACCAATATTTGAGTACATGAGGAACATTGCTAATGATGAAGTTGATGTCAATATAGATCACTTCCACTTCATTGAAGGTGAACTAGTGGATCCAGCTGATCCAATTGATGAAGTTCCACAAATTTTTTCTGATGATGATGAAGATTATGAAAATGATGAAAATTTTTTCTGATGATGATGAAGATGAAAGTTCTTCAAGTAGTGAGAGTGATGATGATGGTGCTGATGATGCAGCTAAAGCTCATCAATCAGAAAGTAGTAAGACAACTATCTCTAACCATGCTGATGAAAGACATAATATTGATGAAGGAACTTCTGCTAGTATTGCTCATGATGAAGAAGTTAATGAAGCTCATGTTGATGATGAGATAGATGCTAATGTTAGTGAAGAAAATGTCCAAAATCAAGATATTGGATTTGATTTTATAGATGCTATTATTTCTTTGCCTATTTTTCAAAGCTCCACACCAATAGAAGCTGAAGAAACACCGGTTACTACAACACACAATGTGTCTGTTCAAACTGAGGATATTCTTGATGTGATGAACTTGAAACTTTGAAGGAATCTAATAGTACTCAAGAAAAAACAATTGCTGAGTTAAAGGAAGAAAATATGAAGTTAAAAGAGATAATTCAAAAGAAAGATGATGAGATTGCTGCTCTTGTAAAAGATAAGATGAAAATATGAAAACTTTTGAAGGGATCAGCCACTACTAACTTTTCTTGGGTTGGCAGGCCTCCATAACTGTCCATATCATACTAGCAAATCAGGTAGGTATTTGAACCCTGGCTATTACTGTCCTGAGCTGTCCGTTAGCGTCTTTATATGTGACTTGCTGGTATGTGTATAATTTTTCTTTATCTGATGATGTATCAGATTCACCTCCTAAAGTTGTTTTCTTTCTCCAACATTGTTTGGATTTTAAACCAACTGACTCAACTTTAGTTTGTTTAACAAAAGGAGTTTGTTTGGATTTTAAAAATCTTTTGGTTGGTTTAGAAAATCTATTCTGCTTTTGAAAGTTTTGTGGAGGTTTAGCAAAAGATCTTTTTCCTTGATCATGTTTGTTTCTTCTAGGCATGTGATCATATCCATTATAAGAATTATAATCATGATTATAATATTTTGATGAATGTGATCTTCTATGATAGCCATTATGCCAAGAATCATTCTTATGTCATACTTATGTTATATGTATGACCTAGGATGATATCTTGATGCCCAATAATCATGAATATCATAATGTTTAAAATCATACCCACGCCGATATGATCGAGGGGAAGAGTAGCCATGACGTCTGTTGTAGTACTCATGCTCCAATCTTGGTGAGTACGACTCTGATGGATGATAAGATCTTTGACATCTTCTATGTTATGATGTTGGAGAGTTGTTGTATGAACGCTCTGAAGTAGTATGATTCTTGTTGGAATATATGAGGCTGACGCAACTAAAACCACACTTGGAACAATTTTGGTACAACTGTGAAGAACTTCTGAAGACAAAAGCTGTTCCGAAGATCAAACAAAGAAGAACTTTCGAAGCGAAATCTTGTCTTCTAAGGACATAGTCATCTCTCTTCGAAGTATCAGCACTTAAGAAGATCTCAAGACAATGACTTCCGAAGCATAAAGTTTGAAGACCAGCACAAGTCTTGGAAGAAGTAGATACTTCCGAAGTATCAGTGGCTTCGGAAGAACTTGTTCTTCCGAAGAGTTCTTCCGAAGCCAATTAACCTTCGGAAGAACCTACTATGAACCAGTGGATATTAGTATGGACTTTCTGACAAGCCGCTGCAACCTCTGATATACTGCATGGTGTTTTCCCATGACCATATGGTTGACCATACTTTAGTCTACTGTTCATTCCTTATCAGTTAGTACAGTTACTAACTTTAGTTGGTAAACAAAAAGGTAAGTCATGGACATGTCATGACTACCTTATCTGGGATAGTATTTTATTCTAGATACCTTGCTACTAACAATGTAGTATTTGTTTAGTAAGTTTCCAGCTGGTTATCTCCTGTATAGCCGGTTGTAGATAGTGGTATATATAGTCTCATTGTAAGCTCATAAGAGCAGCTTGTAAGAGTCTTGTAAACTTTGAGTTGAGAATTAATATATATACAAGTATCTTAAAAACTTATTCTTGTGTCTTGCTTACTTATTATATTATTATCAACTCTTAGAAGATTCTGCTTCATCGTTTGAGAGAAACCAAGTGAGTTTAAGAGAGAACCATTGTGTTGAGTGACTTGTAATGATCCTGCAATTTGTATTAAAGCATCCATGCTCTTGATTATGAGATCTTACCATCCCAAATCATCTTGACTTTTCACTCATACACCCACCTCACTCAAAATGGCCATGAACAAGAAATCACCAGAATTTGAAATAGGAATGATGACTAAAGCTCCTATCATCACCCCTGAAAATTTCAGATCCTAGCATATGCGCATTGAAGGCTTCATTAAGTATCAAGATAGCCAAATGTGGAGATCTATCACTAATAGTCCTTACAAACCAATGGTAGCATCACCTGACTGGGTATGAGAATGATATTCTCTGTTGTTGTGAAACAACAAGGACCGAATATGATGATTGAGTCAGTGATTATATGGCGGAATCATACAAACACAGAACAATAAATGCAAGAAATACTCATAAATGCTTCTTTGTATTGATTGAGTTGAACAGTTATAATAAATACTAGGGTTTGAGCAATATACAGTAACCGAACAACTTGGGGACAAAAGATAGATCTTCAAATTGTTTAAGGTTTGAGTCTAAAGTCTGAAAGTCTAAGTCACCTCACATACGAGGTTGTCTGTTCTATTTATAGGCTGACATGAAGCCTTTACAGAATGACTAAACTACCCCTATACATATTCTAGTCTAAGAACAAAAGGTCTTCATCAGCATTTCTTTTGTTCATCCGCATTGACTAATGCGGATGAGTTGAACTCCATCAACATTTGTTTTTCTTCAACCACATTATTGTTTGGTCATCAGTATTGAGAAATGCGGATGAACAAACACTTAGCGCATTTGTTGCTGATCATCCGCATTAGTTAATGTAGAAGAGTAAATCCTCGGCAGCATTTGTTCGGCTGTCCGCATTTGTCAATGTGGAAGAACAAATACTTGTCAACATTTGTTCTTTGGTCATCCGCATGTACAAATACGGATAGCCGACACTTGTCTTCTTTTGTTGATGCAGATTCTTCATCCCCATTGATTCTTGAACTTAGGGAGATTCCAGCAGAACAACCATCATCCGCTACTTGAATTAGCATGTATGATCATTTCAGGGTCCAACAATACTCCCCATAAGGATTATACAACCTATGGAACTTCATGGTTTTGGAGGATGAGGTTGTGAAGATTATACTGGGTCTTGATCAGCAGGAGGAGATAAAACAGGAGCTGGGTCGTTGAATGAAGGATCCAGTATTGCTTTGATCATGTTAGAGAACTGTCTTGCATCAGCTAACTTTTCTCTACTCAGAATATGAATCTTCATTTGGCTCATAGTTTGGATGGCTTCAATAGGCAGCTTCTTCAAAGAGATAGGCTCCCAGAATGACACAGTAGACATCCCATCTCTGTGAATCAGTAAAGATCCATCTGCATCAACCTCCAGCTTCACAATGTTCCCAAATTGCAAAGGAGTCTTCTTTTTCCTCCTTTGCTCTCTTTTATGAAGTATTCTGTCATAGGCCATCTTCAGGAATTTTATGCATTTCAAGAAGAATTGCATATCAGCTTCTTTAAGCTTTTTGCTGATATCCCTGAAGTGCCTTGTGTAAATGTAGTGGATATAGGACTCATCAAGCAATCTAACCTCATATCCACCAAATAGTCTGATTTCAGCTCCTTCCGTTCCTCTCAATGTTCTTTCAGTCACCAACTCATAAGTCTTCTCATCATAGTTGACATTTGAGATTGGGATGGAGGAAGGAGTACCAGCTACCATCTTTCTTTTCAAAGATTCAGTAGGCTTCACCTTGAGCTCAGGGAAGACTACTTCTTCAGCTATTTTGGTCTTTTTCTTTTCCAGTGGGTTAATAAATGATCTATTTTTCCTCAAACAGATATCCTTGAGAGATTTGAAGTTGTCTGTCCTTTTGAACATCCTCAGAATGTCTTCAAACTCATAACCCCTGAACATAGCCTTATGATTGATCAATCTTAGATTGGCTAGTTCTTTTAAGTCATGGATCTGCAGGGAGTTTACCAGAGCAGAGTACTCTGTGAAGAATTGGACTAACCCTAGGATCCTCTTGACCATGAACATGTTCCAGTCACTATCATACTTCCAGGTAATTATCTGCAAATCAGTCTTAGCCTGAGGAGTAGACACACCTCTAATCATCTCTGCAGTGGTGAGTCCTTTGTGAAGCTCTATCTGTGAAGGCTCAGGAAACCACTCAGGATATCTATAAAGTATAGGTGCCAAAGAGTCATGATCTCTATGGGTGAGCTGCATGTCTTGAGCTGACACTCTTGATCTGGGCTGATGTCTTGTAATTTCTTCTTCCATCTTCTGCAGCCTATCCTTCTTCTTATTAATCATTCTAAGGATGGCGACCCTTAGAGAATTTGTCTTCATATTCCCTAATTTTCTTTAGGTAAATCCCTATTCAGACAAATAGTCCTTTATTTCCTTATCAGTCATACTGTAAGGATCAGGATACAGAGATTGAGAAGCAGATGTCTATTTGGCTTTAGAAGATAATTTCAGCATAGGAGCCTTGGGAGAGTGAGACCTTTCATACTCAGTCTCAAATGTAGGGTCCGGCAATTTGTTCAACTTCTCTTCTTCTGCTATCATCCCCTCATATGTCATCCCAAAAACCTCATCAGGGTCATAACCATGGTCAATCAAGAATATGGCCTTCTTCATTAGATCATCTGACTTGGCCTTCTTAACCACCTCATGAACTGATGGTTTCTCCTCTTCAGCGCTTTCCTTAGCTATTGGTTCATCAACCATATAGCAACCCTCTATTTCTCCTTCTTTTAAATCAATGACCTCAGCCTTCTTTTTTAGTTGAGCTTCAGCTTTTTCGTGTTCTTCCAGAAATTCAACAATTGCTGCAAGGCTACGAGGGTCATCCTTTTGCTTTTTCTTCACCGGTTCTTCCTCTTCAACCGGCCTTTTACCCTTGGCTTTTTCATCCAAGTACTTCCTCCTTCTGGTGTAAGTTTACACTATGGGATCAGAAGAGGATTCATCTTGTTCAGCTTCTTTAGGAAGTGATTCAGATTCAGCCTTTTCTTGCTCATCTACAGCATCAACACAAGATTCTCTTTGCCGTTGTTCTTCACAGAGCTTTCTGAATAGCTCTATTTGCTCATCATATAGGGACACAGAAGGTACTATTTGTAAGCTCAATTCCTTCTCAGTTGGGATAGGAGATTGAGGAATGACCACTATTTGTTCAGTACCTCTCTTCTGATTGATTATGATATCCCAGAATTCATCATCAATGATAAATTCTTCAGCAGTGAATGAGTCAAGAGCAGAGATTATGTCACTGAATTCAGCCTCTTTAGTGTGAGTTTCTTCTGGTTCACTTGAGTACGCCACCATTTCTATACTTGATTCATCTGGTTTAGTTCCACTAGTCTCTGCCTCTTTTTCAGGCTCAGTGAACTTCATCTTTTTGGCCTATGGGGAATCATGATCACTTTCCCATGATGAATCTTGATCACTATCATCATTTTCACCTTCCCTCTTTCTCTTCTTTTCTTTGCCATCATCTTGATCATCTTGGTCTTTTTCAGCTTCTTGTTTAATTCTGACCAACATCTCCAACTCAGACACTCTCTTGTTTAGAGATGCTACCTGAGCTTGCAGATCAATGATAGTGACAACTTGTTCTTCAATCAGCACTTTTTGTTCTTCCATTGCAATGGTTTGGATAGTCAAAGTGTCTAAGTGACCACTTACTTCATCCTTTGAGTGCTTGAGAGCTTCTTTTAATTTCTTAATCTCTTTTTCCTTTTCTTTCTTCTCCTCCTCATACTTGCTCTTATTTCTTTCAGCTCTATTTCTTTTTCATCCTTCTCCAGAAGTCTGTCTTGAATGATACCAGATATTCTTTTCAGGAGATTTTCCATCTTTGATACTTTCTTCATAAGCTTAGAGATCATTCATCTTTTTCATCTGGTTTGCTGATCTCTGATTCAGCAAAGCTCTCAGAAGGAGCAGCTTCTGAAATCACTTGCCTTACAGGCATGGGCATCTGGTCATCCTTATCATTAGATGATGATTTGGATTCATCTGAGGAGTTGGCAGAGTCACCAAACTCAGCATGAGCAGTAGAGGGAGATGAAGGAATGGGAGATATGGGTGAGTGATGGATTGGTGAAATATGGGGTGAGTGAATGGGTGAGACATGAGGTGAGTGTATGGGTGATATATGTGGTGAGATGATTGGTTGTGATTGAGGAAGTGGTATTGGAGATCTTTGTGAAGATGGGATTGGTGTTGGTACAAAGGGTGAGGCTATCTCAGCTGCATGAACAGAAGGTCCAGTGTGAAGATCACCACCTACATCAACCTGTGGTGACATTGGCCTTTGTCCTTCTTCAGCCTGCTAGCTTGCTCCTCAACATTGTGTTGAATTGGAGCATCTTGCTCTTCTTCTAGAACATGCTCAATCACAACAGCTGCCTGTGCTTGATCCTTAATAGCCTCAGCTGGATTGATTTGTTGAAGCATCCATGGTAGTAGAGGAAAGAAATCCCACTATAAAAGTTCCTTGGAACTCTTTTCTTCAAGTAGTTGTATGACTTAGAAGTGTAGTGAGGAATGCCCATCACTGGTCCTACAGGTACTAAGTTTGGAAATGGTTCATTGATCAAGCATTGAAGAAATCTAGGACACATGAGGAACATGTGTCTTCTACCCTCCTGGATGTTGGATACCAAACCACTAAACACATAGGCTAACATGTTAAATGGTTGGTTTGTGTACATAGCACATATAGCTGATGATGTGGATACAGGAATGTCATTCCAACCAGTCTTCCTTTTAGATAGACAATGTTGGAAGAAGTGAATAAGAAATCTCCATTGTAGGTCTACCAGCCCTTTCACTATTTGCTTCCCTTCATATCGACCTTCATAGCCAATGTTGGCAAAGAAAGTCATGATCTCTTCATCATCCAGCTCTAATGGAGTATCAGCATCATCCCCAAACTATAGACATTGTCTCACAGTTTGCTCAGTAATCACTAGAGTGTGATCCTCAGAGATTCTTCCTGTCAAAGTTCTCACACATCTATGTCAGCCACTTCAGCAGTTCCCCAAAAAGATCTGATGAAGTTCTTATAGATAATAGGTCTGACAGTAATGGCATGTGCCACTCTAGTAGTTAGGATGAATCTGATTTGTTGGGTTTTTGTTACATGTTAATCAAAGCTAGTTTAACCATTTAAACTTCAAAAACACAGCGGATATAAGTTGTTAAAAGGTGTTAAACAATCTGAAAATATGAACCATTTTAACCCAAAACAAAACCCATAAACAAGGATCATATGTATGTGAAATGAAATGCTATCAAAATGAAAAAAGAACAACCATAGGGTGTTCTTGAAACTACCTTTCAAGAACAAGAGATGTGGTATGGATGAGAAGAAGATGATGTTGCTTCTTGACTGTCTAGCCTCCAAAAGAGAAGTCCTCAAGCTTGTATACCCACAAGCCTTAGCAAACACCAAACTTGTTAGGTAGTTTAACACCAAAACTCTCTTCTTGTGCTTCTTGCAAAACGAAATTTTCAGCTTTCTTTTGCCTTTGATCTGAAAATTTTAGGCTTGTGGAGAGGCTTCTCTTGCAATGTGTGTGTGAGAGAGAGTGTGTAAGTTAGGTAGAGTGCAAGAAGGATTAAAGTGTTGTATTAACCAAGACATGCTATCCCAAGGAGTGGACCACCCTTGGGCGGCCGAAAATCCCATTCAAATGGGTTCCGCCCATTTTGATTTTTATAAAACTTGCACTCTTTTAACTATAAGTTTATAAAATTAAAACCTGTTTTGAGTTTATAACATTAACACACTATTATTTATTATTATTTAACTTACTTAAATAATGATATAAATAAATAATTTCTCATGAACAAATTATCCATATAATTTGTTCTATTACAAAAGCAATATTTTAGAAAACCCATTTTCTAAATTGCTGTGAATATTTATTTGTATAATCTCATCAACAAATAAATATTTATTGGTGTTTGTTTAGCTTGTTATTGGGTATGACCCGACATGGATCATAACGTACTAACTACATCAATCTTGTATGTGTCTTGGGCATACAAGATCCAACATGATCATATCTCTTAAACCATCAGCCTCAGGAGCATCAGGGTCAAGATAACCACTAACATTATGGAGCTTGCTCCATGTATGGTTTGCCATCAGATTCTGCACAAGACGCATATGTGTTAGATGTGAATCATTGTCTATCAATTACATTGATGAAATCAAGCTGATTATTTCATTTTGACTTTATGGTGGTCAAAATCAAGCAATCAAAGGGTACCGTTACATACGAATTTTGACCTAATCTTGATTTAGCAATGTATGATTTTGTTATCATGCTTTATATATTATTTTGATGTTTATTTTCTGATTCAACTTCATTTTTTATTTCACACATAAGTTTTAAGGTTACATTTTCAGTTTTTGAAGATCCCCTGTTCACCCGAAGGATAATTAGGGTTTCAAAAATCAAATATTTGTGTCGATTTTCAATATCCTAAGTATTATTTAGCTCGAAAATGATCATCAATCCTTAGTTTATGGATACTTTGTGATTTTTTCAGTTCTAGGGTTCTGAATTCTTGAGATGAGTTCATCGACTTTATTTGAGAATCACCTTGTTTTTGATACTACGATGGTATAGAATCAAAACGTAGGCAATATTAGGTTCAATGAACACTGAATCTTTCGATGATGGTGATGAATCTTAATGATGTATTAAGAACAGTAGGATTGGTGTTTTTCGCTCGTCGCACTATAGAGTCTCTCAAATTTGAGAAGTATTAAATGAACCATGGTGATCTATTTTCATAGTCCTTTTAATGAATTTTCAAATCTTACAAGTGTTAAAAACAAATGCGGTTGACTACAGTAGTAAATGCGAGTGGTGAAAAACAAATGCGGTTGACTACTGTAGTAAATGCGGAAGAGTAAAACTATCAGCATTTGTTTACTGTAGCAAATGCGGAAGAGTAAATTCTGTCAGCATTTGTTTACTGTAGCAAATGCGAAAGGTTTAAGTTCAGACTTTTCGACACTGTAGCAAATGTGGATGCATTATGTTTTCATCCGTCTGTGCACTGTAGCAAATACGGAAGATTTACTTAGTCAGCATTTGTATACTGTAGTAAATGTTGAAGAACACTTGTCTTCCTGAATTTACTTCAACAAATGCGGCAAGAACAACTGAGTTGTCCGCATTTCTTGAACTTCGTACATAATGACAGAAGAGTGTGAACACACTTCTAAAATTCAAATATAACAATGTTCAAGCATAGAATTTCAGCCATATTAGAGAAATGCGGCTGAGAAAAAAAATGCGGATGAACAAATTTTTGTCCGTATTGGTTTTCATACTTGAAAAATGTTGATATTTGTGGTGAGACTAATGCAGTAGAGTTAACTTATCTACATTACTTTCACTTGTGTTTTTCAATCTCCACACTATTACCCGTATTAGTTATTTGCTTGGGTTACCTTCACCCGCATTAACCAACGCACTTACCTGTATTAAGTTTTGAGCTTGTCAACACTTAATGTTTCTGTTGTGGATGTTTTTGGTTGATCTTGCTATGGTGCTTGAACTTTATGAAGATGAGTCTTTGCTTGCTTGTTATGAAGTTTTATCTGTTTCTTGAGTTCTTGAAAGGATTTCAGATCTAGTTTGATCAATTAGGTTATCATTTGCAGTGGAATAGTGTTATAATTAGACGAAATTTAAGCAAGAACAAGATGAATATTCAATCAAATAGAAACGGTTATAGAGAGAGAAAGTTTTCTGCAAAAGAGAATGTTTTCTTTCATTCATATGCTTTGGCAATCATACAATTAGGTCAACTTCCTTTTATAGGAAAAGGTGACATCAGCAGATGTCACCTGATAGTGACATCTAACCGATTACACAAACAACTGAAAATAACTGAAACTACTGAAGATGTCCATAACAGCTGAGGACATCTTCTTACAATAAAAGCTTAAGTGTTAACTAATTCTACAACTACTAAAACTACAACATCTGAATAGTAAGTTCTTCAAACGTTTTACATCTACTAAACTACTGATTACAATCTACTTAAAATATAAAGACAACTACTGAAAGTAAACCATCACAACTACTGAAGAGTACTTCTTCAGCTGTTGTGACAACCTCTGAATACTTGGTCTTTAGACTTTGTCTTCAAACTCTGTCTTCCGACATTGTCTTCAGCTTTTGTCTTCAGACTTTTGTCTTCAGACTTTGTCTTCAGACTTTGTCTTTAGAGTTTTGTCTTCAGCTGATGTAGTCTTCTTCAGTTGTTATGATGTCTGTGGGACTTAAAGGTTTTTTCTGATCTGGCTCATTGGTTCTTTT
>BJCO01807811.1:0-33499 GCA_018326465.1 Flaveria floridana
ACCCACTGTAACCTACCGGAATATGTTTATGTCACTTTCATAAGTCCACAAAGAGTAAATTTTACATTTTCACGACTCCCATGTTCCCATCCTTTAAAATTATTATTTCTCACCGGTGGGTCCACCTTGATTATTAATCTTATCAAAAATAAGATAAACCCTAGCTCTCGTTAATAAGTCCTAGATCAACTGGTTTAGGAGAAGACACTCTATAACTTTTCAAAATGGAGGTAATGGGTTGGAGTCTCACTATGTGCAATATGTTTCAAGTGGGTCAATGGTTTTACCACAGTGGACCTTTGGGTGGTGGGTTTCCCTTGGAATGGTGGGGGAGCCGGGTCACCAGCGCTGTCTGTGTTCGCGGGCGTGGGTGGTCTTTCGTGAATGGGTTTACTCGGGTGACCAGGCTTAAAAATTATTCGTTGACCGTTTAAAAAAAAAAAGATAACCCCTAACTCTCAATCATCAATGCTTGGTCGTTGATAATAGTTGGGGTGTTCGGTTTTAATCGGATCTGAAAACTAAATTGAAACTGTTTAAAATTGAAGCTGTGTTTTTTCATTTTTATAAGGATTGTTTTGATTACAACCCTTCTAGTATTATCCGAATTGGGATTGGAACGACCTACTCACACTTAACACCCAATCAAAATCCATATAGATTTCACACACTTTTCAGTCACTTTTGGGTACCCCGTCGCTCACTTCACATTGACAAAAACTAGTTTTGAAGAAAAATGGTTTGGTGGAAAATTTTGAGCTACACTTTTTATACAAAGGGAATCCTAGGACTTTAAGATGCTATCATGTTAAAACTATATATGGTTACATAATTATTGCTCATTAACATGCTTGAAAAGTTGTGTTGCTTACTTCTACCGTAGAGAATAGTTTTTGTAGTTCGACCAAAAAAAAAACCCATGAGAGTGTTGATCTCACAAATTCAGTTGTTAAGATTAAGGCGATTGAAGATCTATAAACAATATACAATTAAAAAGACTGAAAAAATAACATAAATGTTAACTTTTTTTCATTTTATTTTCTAAACTCAAATAACTTTTATATTTTTATTTAAAAGAAGTATATCATAACTTCGAGAATTTTACTATCATTATTTTAAGTACCCTTTAACAAATTAAAACGTGCTTTAAACCTTTTAAACAACCTTAAACAAAATGATAGCATCCTTTGCAACCTTTTAAATAACCTTAATCAAACAAAGATAGTAGCATATTTCATTAATCCTTCAAGCTCAAAAGTCCAACAAATGCAGCCTATCATCAAAACAATTCCTAATGATTAAATTTTGATTGAAGATTTTATAAAACAGTCTTGGTTTTATATTAACAAAACTTAGGGACCTCAAAGCATTTGTTAGTAGCATACATGTTTGGATGTACAAAAATTTAAGGGTGAATGAGGGGGTTAACAATTTAAGAATTGAGAAACTTGAAGGGTTGAAATATTTTTTCGTATTTTTATTTGTGTGTTTATTTTCTTTTGAAATTTTAACATCCAACACGTAAGATGCTTTTAGGAGGATATATGATTCTCTAATGATTATATATAAAATAAAAAAAGTTCGTAAAATAAGCATATATAATATTAAGTCTTTTAAAGAGGTCAAATTTCAATAATAACATGTGCTTTTGGTGCGAAAACTGCTCACGTGTCAATTTTTTGTGTAAAAACATATTCTATATGGACACATTAGGGAGTCGGCATGCGTTCATTTGAGCAAAAAGACAGGTACTCGAGTGAAGACGGCTACTTTCACGAAGTTCAGCAGAAGTTCGCATTGACAGGGTCTTCGTACCATTGTGCAATTTTAGACGGCGTTGACACTAAGGTAAAATGTGCCCGTATGCGGTATCACACCGGTTGTTGGTGTTTTCATTCAAAGACTATTTTATATTTAAGCTTTGAGAGTTATGAATATAGCTTTTCATTTTCCCACAAAATAAATTGTTTTTATTTTGTATGTCGGCTTGTAGAAAATAAAAGAAAACAAAATCAATCCTAAAAAGTTTTTAATTAAAGTAAACATGGTCCAGATAGACTATTAAATGTAAAAATCAAATTGGTAGATGTCATCTTATTATAACTTTTACCAAAAGCTATGTATAAATGATTTTTAAAATTTTCAGTGACCTTAAAATAATTATTTCTAATAAATCATATCAAAGTTTCACACATGAATGGTCAAAGACATCTCTTATTTGGTCACCTCAATAAGGTTTATATAATAACATGGGCCCACAAACAACGCTTCGTGATGATTACATTTTTATAAAAGCCGATGTAAAAGTAAAAGGAGCATGTAGTATACATGGGTTTATTTCATTTCACTTTCTTTAAGAAAAACTTATAACTTTTGAAGTTAGTGCTGAATGTGTTTCACTCCTTTCAAGTTTTTATCAAATGCACCTGTCTCCGTTGTACCAAGTCGGTCAAATCACCCCTTTATTTTTTACTCGTAGCGGGAACGTCGGGCACATAGAGGGGTTTCGGTGGTAGAGTTTCGGATGGGTGTTTTGTTGGAAAAGTCGCGTGAAAATGACCATCAGTGCAAACAATTTATCAATAGTAACTTCCTAGTAGTAGCGGTTGATTGGCCATCAATGTAAGATATAATCAGTAACATTTGTGTTCGGTGACGATTGGTCATCAACAACAACTTAGTCACTGTCAAACCATGTTTCTGTTAATGAAATTTTCCATCGTGTAATTGTCTAACTACTAACGGTAACAAGCACCAACCAGATAACATCAACGGAACATTATGGTTGTTTACCGATTATATAAAAACAAGTTAGCCTGATTGTACATGCGATTCATGGTACAAGTATTTCATAACAAACTAGATATTCGTTCTGTTTTATTTGTTATTTGTCTACTTGAACTTTTGATAAGTGCCATCGAATATTTCAATACGAGGATATATATATATATAAATAGTATTCAAACCATACGAAGGCTAAAACCTATATGTTAGCAGTGCCTCATGTAATTTTGTAATTTTATGTGAAATTTAGAATCAACATTTATTGAAGCTCTTTATAAATTTATGAAAATCTGTTTTTGTCCTTATAAAACAAAATGATTAAAAGATACGAGGCATGGATGTAGTAAATACGGTAACAATACAATACTAGAAGTAACGAAACCAAGAACGAGTGAAAATATAAGCTGGATATCGTACCGATTTTATTGATTCAGTGGTGGTGTACTAGTGAAAATACCGAAAATTACCCAAACCAAAGACCTAAACCGAAAAACACAAAAAATGAATCATTAAACAGGAACAAATGTTGTTCGATCGGTATTACCGGTACCAATGCTCAACGAGAAAAATCCCATCCATTGCATGAGGTCAATTATATAGAAAAATCCCATCCATTTTAGGACCCATTTTAACACAAACAAAAACGGAAATGAATAAGATAAAAAAAGAAACAACCTGGACAAAAAGAAATAAAATGGCCTTGACAAATATTTTTTTATGGGAAATTTTAGGCGCACCGTAGGTAATTTGAAAAAAACCCGATTCAAACCGTGACATATTGGCCAAACCGTGACATATTGAAGCCTAAAGGTCACGGTTTGACCAAACCGTGACATATTGGGATTCAGAAAATGTTCTGTATCTCGGGATTGAGTTAATTATTGGAAGTGAGTTTCTTGGTTTTGGTGGTGTATATGTCACGTTTTGGTCAAACCGTGACATATTGGGTATAATATTTAATTTTTTTTTTTATTTTTTTATAATATAAATGTAAGATGTTTTATTCAATTTGTAACTTCTAATATTTTTATAGGATTCAAATTTTTTTTTATTTAAATTTTTAGTATTACGTACATATATAATAAACAAACTAACACTTAAAAACTAACTTATAAACATCAACTTTTATTAAGTACATATGACTCGTAATCCTTAAAAATTGATTTATTCAATAACATAACGCATGATTTATTTACCAAAGTTTAATTAATTTATGTAAATATTAAAAATACAATATTTTAGTTTATTCTAGCTCACAAAAAAAACATGAATTAATGTATTTTAGTTTTCAAGAAATAACTTTTAATGTATTTTAATTTTCAAAAAATATGAATTAATGTATTTTAGCTTTGAAGAAGTAACTTTTAATGTATTTTAATTTTTAAGAAATATGAATTAATGTATTTTAGCTTTCAAGAAGTAACTTTTAATGTATTTCAATTATCAAAAAATACCATTAAATTTATTTCACTACTCAAAAAAATATCTTAAAATATCTCAAACCGTGACCTTTTGGCCAAACCGTGACCTTTTGATTCAAAAAAATATCTCAAAATGTCACGGTTTGGCCAAACCATGACCTTTTGATCCGATTTCTTCCCAAAGTGTCATGGTTTGGCCAAACCGTGACCTTTTGATCCGGTTTCTACTCAAAAACACCTGCGGTGTCCCCAGCAGGATCTTTTTTTTATTGATAACTCACACCAATCAGTCGAACATGAATTAAAGTGTAATCAATCGAACACTACGTGAAAATGGCTCACATAACATAACATAAATGAAATCCGACACGTAAATGAATTCAATAATTTTAGAATCCTTGTTAAATATTAGGAAACATCATATTAATCTAGCGATATAGATATTTTATTTTTTTATCAAACATATTTATAATATTTTAATATTTTTAACAAACATATTTATCTTTTTCAATAAACTCTTACTCATCAGATTTGAATTTGACAAACGATGTTAAAATAAGTTTTCAGACTTGTATTAGTGGGCTACCGATCCAATTACCCGTAACAAACGTGTAATCATAAGATCAACAAATCAAACGAGCAAAGCCCATAAATGGCCCAAACATATACACGAGCCCTCTATACGCCCACGAAACCACGAATTACCAAAACTACCCACGTGTTTCCTCTTTTATAACAAACCTACCACCACCATGTAAAACTGCTCCACCGCCTTCACTTTCAATTCAACCCCATCGATTTTGCAATACAGTTTCTCCATTGATTGTTGCTTTTGAACTCTGAAAAATGCCTAAAGGAGAAGATGCGATCATCAGAAAGAAGAACAAATCCATCAGGAAGAAGATGCGTAGCGATTCAGCTAAGGTTTCTAATCGCATAGCCGCCATTATCGCACAGAAAAAGCGTCGTCAATCAGGCAAACGGAGAATGTGTCAGGTATGATTACTCGTGTTCTTGAAGATTGTAATGGTTGATTTGAGTATTTTGTGAAGAATTCTGATGAATTTGTTATTATGTAAGGTTTTTTTTCGTCTTATTATGTGTTTTTGGTTACTGTAGTATGTTGTAGACACACATAAACGTATCTATCTAGTTCACACCTAATGTTAAATGCGCGCTTTGCTAATGAATTGAAGTTTAACAGATAAGAGCGATTTGTATAATCTAAAATTGCTGATTTTAAAAGCGAATTTATGTTAGTTGTCAATCTTATTATTGTGTTTTCATGAATTCTGATTTGTGATTTATGTAACATGATGATGACGATGATCATGATGATGATGAGACCTATAGAATGCATGTGATCTAACTAGATGGCCTTTTTGTCACGTTGTATTCAGGGAATGTGTTTTAGCCTCCCTACTCCCGAGGATCCTTTTAATGACAGACAAATGAAACTTGATTCGAATAAGAAGGACAAGAAAATGAAGAGTAAGAAGGCCTGGCCATTAAAGGAAGTTAATGATTTGATCGAAAACTGTTATGATGCTTCACAGAACAAGAGAAAGGCTAATGGGGATCATCAATCAAATGGGGAAAAACAGGAAGAAAAACGGGCGAGGGTCAAGGAGTCAACACAGTCGGATAAAGACAACATGAAAAAGCATGACGTGAATATCTCCAAGGACGTAGGTTGCCCTTCAAAATTCTTGATTTCATGTTTGAAAACAATACAAGATACGATGCATGATAAAGAAGCGTTTGAACGGGGAAAACCATTGTTCTTTGATTCATGGGGGTTTGAATTTTGGAGATGTTATTCAAGTGGCAAACATGTATTGGAGACGAGTGGACATGCTACCATGGAACAAATTGCTTGGATAGGATCAACTGCTGTTGATACCATAACAAAGAAGGAAAAAGAAGGGATATCATTCACAAGCCCCTATCTTTTGTTCATTGTACCATCACAAGAGAAAGCAACACAGGTATGTCTAGCTATATTCAAGACCATACATTATGTTACATGCTGCAACAATGGCCCATTCATCGAGAAACAAAGAGTTTTGTAGAATTATTGTCATTTGGTTCTACTCAAATTATAAAACGGGTCAAACTGATCATTCTTATAAAACAACCATTTTGTACCAAAACAAAATGACATCTTTTTAAAATGACATGCCATTCCCTGTTTACATTATTTTATTGAAACCTTTAATAATAGTATTATAGTAACAGTATGTTTTTTCAGCGTAATGGTTTATGATGTTTTATCCCCTTGAAACAGCAGTTGCACTTGGCACCTAGGGTTTTATAACATGTCTGAATTTGTTAAAATGAAAGACATCTTTGGGCTAAAGTGTAAGTATTTAATAGTTATTATAAAAACATCCAGGTCTCTAGGGCTCATGAACCATTTGGCTTATATTGGTAAGTGGTGTAACTACACAATATTTGCAGGTCCGTGCTGTGTGCAAGCCTTTGAAAGTGTTTGGAATACATGCAGTGAGTCTACATCCTGGGGCCTCTATAGATCATCAAGTTCATGGGTAATTTACATATTTACATAAATCTTTGAAAACTGAAGTTGTGAGTTAGTAAATCTGATTCAGAATTTCTTAACTACAGCAAAAGATATATGCAAAGTCGTGAATACGATTCCTTTGTAGGTTTGGGAGTGGATGTTATAAAATATTAATTCCACATAATGAATAAGTAAACCTGATTCTTTCATCACCTTCTCTGTTTTTTTTTGAATCAATATTTGGATCACACAAGAATTCTGTATACATAACACCACTTAAGAAAAACTCTGTTCTTGCTACAGATTGAAAACCTGCGAGCCAGAGTTCCTGATATGCACACCAGATAGACTTTTGGAGCTTGTTTCCATGAAGGCTGTTGATATTTCTGGCGTTTGTTCACTGGTATTCTTTTCAACTCTTTTTTACATCATTCAAGCTAGTTTTACTTGTTTGCTGTAGATTATATATGTGTTTACTGATCTTTAATGATTATCATCAATGGTCTAAGCATAATTTTTTTCGTCATACAGATTATTGATGGACTGGAATCTTCTTCCGGAGATTCTTATCTTGACAGGATAAAGTCTATTCAGCAACATATTTCTGTTGACCCACATACTGTAGTTTTCTGCAGTGAGTTGACCGGTGCATTTTTAGCTGCAGTGTCAAGTCTTTTGCCAACCCCATCGTGCAGATTGTCAATTGATTAGAATTTTTAAAATTGTTATTCATGCAAGGTATGCAAAAGACAAATAGAGGACACAAGTTTTTTTTTCTCTTAAAGGTGGGCTGTTACAAATATTTCATCTGTTAATTATAATTGCAAAACAATAATATGATCTAATCTTTGAATACCTGTGCATTAAAGATGCACATTGTAGCAAGTTTTTTTTAACGGTTTTTGATATAATATACAATCCATCTATAAGTAATTGGCTCAAATTGGTATCTCTATTATAGATTTTAGATTTATAGCAGGTACTTCTATCACGTATATTTCGTTTAACTAATTATAACTTACCTACAAGTTGCAGCAAGAATGAACCTGCAGTTTCTGTGATTGTTACAAAGATTTAAGTGAAGTTAGAGGTGGCATTGCGATAGAGTAAGATGGAGAGAGATTCACAAGAATGTCATGCTATGCTATAAAAGGTATATTGCATGTCAATGTCATATGCAAGATAAGATGCAAAAGGGCAGCACCATCACATCATGTTCTTCAACAATGAGCCTTCATCACAAAAACATTAGTTTTATCACTCTATGGTTCTCAAAAGTGTGATTTATAAATTTTGACCGTTGTATTTGTAGTTCTATTGCAATTGAGACATTGGAAGTTTTAAAAAAAGAGAGTTATTCTTAGCATATTCTTCAGGTGTTTGTTTTGTACTTTTAGATTGCAATCCTCTGTTTGTTCTTTGCATTTTTCGCTTTAGCATGTCTCAAACTCACAAATGTGCTCAGGCGCTTGGCAATCCATTGTCCTTCACAAACATACTTTTATTTGCATATCATCGTTTCTTTTGATAACACAATTATTTATAGATAAAATTATGTATATATAAACAGGTTTTAATATTATTTATAATAAACACATTAGTACTTCTTTTAATGGTAAAAGTGACTTGAACATCATTTGTTCTTTTAATGGCAACAAGTTACTTGAACATCAACACTTGTTTTATCGTTGTAACCTTTTCTTTAAGTTAATTCAACTCAGTTCTTAAATAAATATATAAAAAAAGAAATACGACAAGAAAGAAAAGAATGAAAAATGATGAGAAAATCAAAGGGACCCGCGTCCTTCTATCATTGGGTATCCGTGATGGTTCTAAAGTAAAAACCATTTTTTTTCGAACTGATTTTTCTTTGGGTCGAGAAAGCCAACACCAGTTCGGGTTAAAAGCTGACTTTTAAAGAGGGAATAATCAGTTCGGTTTGATTTGACTTTAGTTTCTTTGGCTGATTTGGTTTAGGTTAAACCGATTTGAACAAGACCAATTACAATTTGATTACAAACTAATGATTTGGATTCAAACTTAACCCGTTCTTGCCAAATTGATCGGTTTACCGTTTCCGATGCAATAAACGGTTTTTGTGCACCTTTAAGTTCGGTGCATAGGTTTGCCACATACGATCACATGGCGTTTGGAGGGAGTCCACAAACATGCATAAAAGCTGGTCTTAGGAAGAGTAGCATGATGTATGTATGGCTCAAAAAATTACATCAAGAAATAATAGTAGTAATAATTATATATCTATATAATTTGCAAGTTTTAGCTACAGTAAAAATGTGATTATTATGTTTTGATCATATAAGTGGTCCCTGTCTTTTTTCTCTTCCTTACTTCCACAGAAGTACCAACATAAAGTTCATTTCTTATAATAAATATCCTAAGCACAAAAAGTGGTGTATAGAATTGTAAGATGTTTTTAAAACATTACATTTTGCGTACATTATTGTTTGTTGAATTTTATATGATATTGATACAATACAATAATTGCAAGTTAAAAGTCGTGTCTATGACTCGATTTTTTCTTGTATATATTAAAAGCCAACATGGTTGTTATAGTAATTTTTTTGTAATTTAAATTTTAACCATTTTTTCCTTTTAGTTTTTGTTGCGGGTTAGATATAATCATGATTTTTTTTAATATCATTTCTTTACCAATCTAAAAGTCACTATTATATTATGTTTAATCCTGCGTTTTATTTATTTAGTTTTAGTTTTTAAGGTTTTATAAGTTTAGTTTTATGTATTTATATTTTATATATTCAAGTTTAGCTTTTAAGGTTTTATACATTTAGTTTTAAATCAATATATTTTGTCAAATTAAGAATTGAAAAGGATGACGAGTATGAAAATATAATAAAACATTACACTTAAGTGTATATTATATACATATGTATGTTTATGGCAAAACTAGATGAAGTATGTTTTTAGTCATTCTTTGTAAACTTTAGCGTAGTTTTATTACAAATCAATAACAACCAAACTCCTACTGTATTGTAAACTTTGTAAACTAGATGATGTATGTTTTTAGTTATTCTTTGTACCAAACCCAACCGCGTATAAGTGAACAAATCGTTGATGGTATTTTGGTATTATTGAAACCAACGTTGATGT
Organism: Flaveria floridana; assembly: GCA_018326465.1. Lineage (NCBI taxonomy): Eukaryota > Viridiplantae > Streptophyta > Magnoliopsida > Asterales > Asteraceae > Flaveria > Flaveria floridana. Next base: position 9,859 of record BJCO01807811.1, read on the forward strand.
TCGCTCTTATGATTTTTTACGAGCCGGACCGATAACAACCAAACTCCTACTGCATTGCGAGAAGAAACGATCGCCCGCCCGCCGCGAAGCGCGGAGTAAAAACTAGTATTAATAATTATAAATAATGATAGTGTTATCATTATAAATTCATCTATAATAATGAAAATGTTAAATACAAATAGAAGTACTCAAATTCAGAATACAAATAATAATAAAAAGGCATACCTAATAACATATAATAAAACTAAGTCATATTAGTGACCTAATAGTTTTTAGTAACATTTTCTAAAAATTATAATAAGACTGGTAAAGTTGAGGAAACATAACCTGTCTAATTGTACTTGCAGAAAACTTACAATCTAAAGTAAAATTTTCATTTGATCTTTTATTTTAAGGTTAAATAAAAGAATAAAATAATTCAAACTGTTATTTAATTATACATTAAGTAATTATATATAACAATTTAAAATTAAAGTTAATATGATATAATAATTAAAATATATTTTTATAGAACAACTAACTTGCACATACTATAAATTTATTCTTAGATTTACATCAATGTTCACAACGAGATCAACACCCTTAACAACTTAAAAAAACATTCTTACAACACGTGGATACCGTTGGAGTAGAAGACATTTTGTAACATAAACTATTTGATTAATACAACATATATAGTAATTATTTGCAAAATTAATTTGACAGAGTGGTTCAAAAATCCACAATTGTATTTGTAATTTTTGTGCCCCTATCTCCTTATTAGGGTTGATTTTATAAAACACCATTTAAAAAGAATAACTTTATATTTTTGATACTGTTAGACTACAAAACATTTGATTGATACTGTTAATCCTCGCGATTCAAATTTACAGACGACTTTTCTTTAATTTCTCTCTTACATATTTATATGCCGGTTTCTCGTATCCTTCCTTATGATTATTTCTTACGAGATGCATATATATATGAACACGTTTGGTTTAGATATGTTATATATAACATGCCCCTTAATCATTGACATGCCAGAAGGAAGAGTGAAATTAAAGTATGATTTTTGTCAGGCAACCATGTTATGGTGCAAAATCTTTCATAGGTGTCCAACTAAAGGTTCCCTCCTCAATTGTTATCATGTGTGTGCTTGTAAGTGTCTATGTTGTTTGGGTCCATTCTCCCGCAATAGTGGAATACAACGAGTACTTTTAAAGAAAGTAGAATATGTTATTTTTAAAGTTTTGTTTCCTTTTAAATTCATGAGTTTCATATTTTGATTCTATATTAATAACAAAAAATACGACATTTCGCATAAAAAAACTCGTATTTTTTTACTAGTATTTTTAATAAACAAACACATCCAATAAATAAATATTTACATTTGCTTAAATATGTCTGACTAGAGGATGTAAACCTTAATAGAACAAAAACATTAACCAAAAATTATTTGACTATACAATACATATTAGTTTATGTTAGAGCAAAGAGCGTTAGGGTTTAGGTTAGTGACGGTTCCCTACTTTACACACACACATAACCATATACGATGCAAGAAACATACAATAAGTTATCACGTTTGTTTGTCTTTGATTACAAATATTAATTAAAACTTTAATCAACAGGTTAAGAAATCTCTTGAAGTTCTGCCAATGTTCATATGTCTACATATTCCTAAACTTGTTTCAAATATAGAATACAAGATTTACTATGTAATTTTTTTTTATTTTTGTTGTAATCATTTGAACTTATGTTACTAGATCTAACCACATTTTCTTATAATTTATTTTCATTTTTTGCAAATTTTTTTTGAAAGTGGTTAGTTGGAGAATGAAGCAGGTGAACGCAAAGTGTACAAAACCAGGAAAGAGTTGAATGAAATTATGAAGACATTGAACCAATTTCATACCCAATATATCCTATTAAAGTGTACATGACTGCTCAACACACATCAAGACTCTACCAACCTTATATCTCTTATTCGTTGCACCAAATGTAGTAGTTTTATGCCTATATTTATAATATTCTAAAATTAATACAATAGTCTTGTCTAATCAAGATTGGAGTTTTGTTTACTAGTGAATCTATTGGTGACAAATTTATAATTTGGTTTATAAGTTCCCATAATTAAAAAAAAAGTTTGGATATTTGACATATGTACCACTCAGGTAAGAGTACTATAGATAACCAACTTATAAATGTTATTATATATTATTATAGCAATATATGTTCAAGGAACAAATAAAAACACTATGCAAACAAGTGTAAATTATTATTATAATCATAGTTCATTTCTGCTAGTTTATTATGAGCTTAAAAGTAATATTAATTAGAGTGATCTATAAAACCCGCAAATTAGTAGCAGAACAAAAGGACAACAATGAACCACTCATTTTTAGTCTTAAAATATTTTAAAATAATAACTTATCTTCTAAAATTCAAAATAAAAGATATGAATAAACAAGTTTGATTGTTCATTTGTATATATAATCTATATCCGCGTAGGTTATTTAACAAATGGGTATAGAATATAACATGTATCACTGCTAGAAAAAAACAAATTTCCTACATGTTTTTCCGTCGCAAATGCGTAGGAAAACGTAATTTGCTACGCATTTACGACGAAACTATTTTGTCGGATAATACCCGTGGCAAATAGTTTGTGACATATTTGCAACGCAATTACCGACACAATTACGACAAAAGAAGTGCGTCAGAATTAGCTACGCATTTCCCACGCACCTTCCTAATTGTTATTTACTAAGTTAACACAAATTTAAAATTTAACAAAATTATTAACAAAATCCGGAGCTTTTCAAGTTTTGTCACTTTCTTGTCGGAAGTTTATTGGAAATGTAGAGTTTTTGTTTTTGTAGGATGTGTGTCGCAACTGTGCTGGAATTTACGACACAAAATTTTGTGTCGCAAATTTGCGTAGCAAACGGTGCTGTTTTCTAGTAGTGTATACGTGAAAGTAAGCAATACAAAATTACAACATATATGAATTATATATTTTTTATCAGTAACATTTTGAGTTTTCTAAAATATAATCACAAAAGAAAAGATTAGAAATAATAGACGAGTTCAACACATGTGAAATACTCATATGTTCATAATTTAATCCCTCTAATATCTACATCAACCAAAGATTTCATTATAAGATGACACATTGACACAACTTGAACAGTGGAGCTTAGGGTCAATTTCATAATTTGACCCTGGAAAAGCCATCAAAGGTGCAAAACCAAACCCAAAGAATTATGTCAAACATAAAACCAGTGGCGGATCTAGAAAGTTAGTTCAGGAGTAACGTAATACAAGTTAATTTTTCTCAGGGGTAACGTAAAACCATAAAAAAATATTTCCTATATAAATTTTTTTTATACACTACGCGTAAAAATTTGAGGGGTAGCGGAGGCTACCCCTCACCCCTTAATAGGTCCGCCCCTGCATAAAACCATAGTCGATATTAAAGTCGTGTCGTGTATTAGCCACTCGTGTTGCGGAAACAGAAGATGAGATTACTATTCTTAATTATGATAATAAGATCGATATTCAAAGAATGAATGGTGGTCAACACTCTATTAGTTTAATCTTGTAGCATACCCAATTTAGTTCAGAGATGGAGACGTTAGACCATGTAATGAATGCTTGTAGTTGTAATCTCATTTTCCCCATGCTTAACTTGTCCTGGAATTTTGACATCTATCCTAATATACGATTCTTGATTTAATGCCATAAAAATGATTAGAAACACACTTATTTAGATTTTGTATTAAATAAAAACATTCCATATCTGAATTTAAGTTGGTCTTTGTATATACTGTAGAACTAGGTTAAAAACCCATATAACACACGGGTTCAATCCAAAAATATATTTTTTTGTTTAAAAAAGTTCGTAAGTTATAATGTTATTGATAATACTTTGTATATTGACTTTTATGTATAATTTTTAACGTTAGCTACATCTAATATTAGTAGGTTTTCTCTATTAATATTTATACGTCTAAATAGTGTATAATATGGAATGAAATAAACTTATAAATAAGAACTTTAAGTAATAAATAAATTAAATTGAACATGAAAAACGATATTTCAAATTCATAAACATCCGAAAATTTATTTGTATACAACATTTGATGTTTTGTTGGTGATTTTTTCATCATTATCTAATATTAATAATTTTAATTTCTGTCTACTTTTAACTCAAGATAATGCAACATAGAGCTGGCCATGATCATTGTTTAAAAACAAACCAACTTTAGATAGCTATTGTCCTTGGCTCTTGTTTATTATCATTGCAAAACACACTCCTAACAGAAACTGTCTTCTTTAAAATTTAAAAGAAATCCTTTTATCTAAAGGTGTTAAAGTCACCCGTGAAATAAAAGTGCGATTTTCAATATTACTTCCAGATACATCAAAACAATTTGCACACATATCAAACGAATTTCAATCAAACATAATAATAATATGGTAGTACACTTAAAAAATAAAAAAGTTTAAAAAATAGAAGCATGTAATACCTTTTCACAAATGGATTGTTGAAGTAGATCACATTCGAATAAAAAAATGAAAGTAAAATAATATTAATCCAAAAACACAATTGTAGACGATGATAGATTAAATCATAATCACAGAGGATAAAAGCCCAAATATAATAAAAAACAAATACATTTTATTGAAGAAAACTTGATGAAACTGAAGCCAAAATGAAAACTTGATGAAAGCGAAGGCGATATCATCGGACTTTATAAAGACAAATCGCGAGGGTCGTAAAGCTGTGATGGTTGAGAAATATTATAAAATCGGGTATAATTTCATTCCCAAAAAAGATACCCATGAATTTCTTCAAATTGGAAAGGATTCGGTGAAAAAAATCTCGTAACTTTTGTCAAGATTCGAATATAAACCGAGTATTTAATGGAAACACACAATCAAAGAATCGATCTCGTAGATGAAGAAAATCGTAAATGATTTCTACAGTTTTTGTTGATAATTATTTAAAAAAAAAAGAAATATCGGGTATGATTTAATTTCCAAAAACAGATGTGCTCTAATTTAGGGTTTAATTTTTAAAATTTTCTTAAATATCTCTTGTATCAGAAGTTGACTTTTAGTCAAATGAACCTAGACTAACATTAAGAACAGATACATATTTAAGCTGGAATTGAAAAAATAAAGGCTTAATAAAATGGCACATGACACTAAAGTTATTGTTTTGTTATTAAGTATAGATGATTTCTATCATAGGATGGGCATAATTAGTAAATTACTAATCCAACACACATATATACATGTTTATATATGAAGAGTTGCTAAATACATCAACTATAAAGGGCGTATCTGGTGCTGCAAAGAGCTCCCACGTTTTCGCAGGGTCTAGAGAGGGTCCGTCCCATTTAAGGGAAGATGTACGCGGTCTTTCCCCCACATTTTGTGGGGAGGCCGTTTCCACGGATCGAATCTGAGACCTTTGGTCCCTTAGGAACAACTTTTACCGCTGCGGCAAGACCCGCCCTCTAAATACATCAACTATAAGAACTGTAAAAACATATGTACTTATTATCTTTGATACATAAAACGATTATTTAATTGAATAACGGTCTCTCGTTTCTCTCTCACAATATCTCATCAGCACTTCTTTACAAGGTTTCATTTTTGAAATTGTTTTTTTATTCAAAGGGACACATACACACATATCTCATCAGCACTTTTGCTACCCATTAAGTTTCATAAAAATAAATTTAATCTTTTTGCGAGAACACATAAAACAAATATAAACATCATCAAATTAATATGTTTATATATGTTTTAAGTTTGTGCCTTTTACCTGTGAAGGCTATGATATAAAAAAGCAATAAACATTGAATTTGTGCTCTTTTATTTTAATTTTAAATTTTCGTATACTTGTAAAACAGAGTGTTGTGAAATATGAAATCATATTGTTTTATTTGAGAAAATCTTTTGTATAATGCTAACATAATGTCATAGATACATTAACACATGCTGATTATAAAACTAAGCAACACATCTTATTTATGTGTTTAAACTATATTTTTTTTGCGTGTGGTACAACCATATCAAGTGAACGCAAACTAAACTTATGTGATAGTTCAAATTATTCAGAGCATTTTTAAAATTTTATTTCTTTTTGATGTAAACATACACGTCATAAAATCTACTTCTGAAAAACTACTCATTATTCTTTTGTAAGACCTGAACCAACCCAACTTAATAAAGATAAACATCAGATATCACTAAAATAATCTTAATAATAACTATTATAAAACCAATTACAACTCAAGATGAACATTATACCTCTCAAATTCCGAATGAGACCTTACCCATCTCAAGGGCCCCTCCTCTTGATGGGTCTATAATTCAATGTAACATAAAGAAAAACTTACATAACAAGTGTAGTTTCACTATCGACACATGATTTCACATTGTGAGTTAACTTAGATTCAAAATGCGTCATCTAACTCAAAGTTTCCATTGACACTCAATTGTGTTTTCTGACACAGCACTTGTGCTTCTCTCACAAGCAAAACCCCCCATCAAACGTCCTTATATATAACCTACTAACAATCCACCAAATACCATCTTCAAATCTTTTATTATTCTCATTCTTATTCTTATTATTATTGTGGGTCAGAAAACTTTCAAACCATTAATAAAAGACGCGCTTCTAGTAGTGAGCGCGATAAAAGAAGAAGAATGGAGGGTTTTTTCTCGGTTGCTAGTATGGGAACGATGTGGGAGCAAGTGAGGGCACCCTTAATCGTGCCGTTTATGAAGATTATGGTGACAATGTGCTTAGCCATGTCGATAATGCTATTTGTGGAGCGTGTTTATATGGGTATTGTTATTGTTGTTGTTAAGTTGATGAAATATAAGCTCGAGAAAAGGTACAAATGGGAGGCGATTAAGGAGGATTTGGAGTCGGGTAACTCCGTTTTCCCAATGGTTTTAGTACAAATACCAATGTACAACGAAAAAGAGGTATGTACCTATATCATGTAACAAAGTTCTCTTCATATATCTCAACTTATGATATGATTTAAGTTATATTTTTTTTCCGAGCGTATGTAGGTCTATCAACTTTCGATTGGAGCCGCGTGTGGGCTCTCATGGCCGTCTGATCGGGTCATAATTCAAGTTCTCGACGATTCAACTGACCCGATCATTAAGGTTTAATCATTTATTTATGATTAATAATTTTTTTATCATTAATAAAACTTATGTTATGATATCTTACTTTATACAAAATGGGTCAGGATTTAGTAGAGTTGGAATGCAAGAGATGGGCCGGTAAAGGAATAAACATAAAGTATGAAATTAGAGACAATAGAAATGGGTACAAAGCTGGTGCACTAAAACAAGGCATGAAGCACTCTTATGTGAAACAATGTGAGTTTGTAGCCATCTTCGATGCCGATTTTCAGCCCGACCCCGATTTCCTTTGGCGCACCATTCCATTCCTCGCGCACAACCCTGAACTCGCGCTCGTACAAGCGCGTTGGAAATTCGGTATTATTTGCTAATAATATTATTAATAATCACTTTTTGTGACAAATTCCTTAAGCCTATGGTTGTTGGTGGTGTATGTTTCAGTGAACTCAGATGAGTGTTTGATGACAAGAATGCAAGAGATGTCACTAGATTACCATTTTACTGTTGAACAAGAAGCCGGATCCGCGACACATGCCTTTTTCGGTTTTAATGGTAAAGATTTTGGACCCAATTTACTTCAAAGAATATTGAACTAAGAGACTCATGAGATGAGTTATCGCCTATAGGGACCGCGGGTGTATGGAGAATCTCGGCTCTTAACGAGGCTGGCGGGTGGAAGGACCGAACAACCGTTGAAGACATGGACCTAGCGGTTCGTGTGAGCCTCAAAGGATGGAAGTTTGTGTATGTTGGTGACCTAAAGGTATGTAAACTAATGAAGTTTGTTGTTACCTATGGTTAAAATTGTGATGCTTCATATATGATGTTAGTGTCGCGTATATCATCGAAATCTAACAGTTTTCTGTTTGATTTGTAAGGTGAAAAACGAGTTACCAAGTACTTTCAAAGCATATCGTTATCAACAACATCGTTGGTCATGTGGACCGGCTAACCTTTTCAAGAAAATGATCGTAGAAATCGCAAGAAATAAGGTTTTATTCTTTACAATACCTTGTAGAGGTGAAACAATCAAAATCGACTCACCTCTAAAGGGTTGGAGCTGAGGAGTGGTGACCGCCCCGGACCCAATCTCGAGAGGAAATTAAAATTTTAAAATTTTTAATGTACTTTATATATTAGATTTTTTTTTAAAATCATATTTACAGTTGGGTTAAACCATTTAAATTAAATAAATTTTAAATTAAGCCCATTTAATACCCATTCTAAAACTTTACTTTTTTTACGTTTTTTGCTGCAAAATTTTTTTTCCTATAATAATCAATTTATATAATTCTTTTTCATTTTGGGCTCATTTTTCTAGCTTGTCATGGGCCCTAAAATACTCAGCTCCGTGCCTACAACTCCACAACACATTTCAAGGTATATGATAAATCGAAATGCTTATTACATTCTTTTTCGATGCAGAAAGTGACTTTGTGGAAAAAGTTTTACGTGATATACAGTTTCTTCTTTGTTAGAAAAATCGTCGCGCATCTAGTCACGTTTATCTTCTATTGTGTGGTGTTACCCGCAACGGTTTTGGTGCCAGAAGTGCAAGTTCCTAAATGGGGTGCCATTTATATTCCTTCAATCATCTCTCTACTCAATGCAGTTGGGACACCGAGGTCGTTTCATCTGTTGGTCTTTTGGATTCTCTTCGAAAATGTCATGTCTCTACATCGGACTAAAGGAACATTTATCGGCCTTTTCGAGGCAGGAACAAGGGTTAATGAATGGGTCGTCACAAAGAAACTTGGTGAAGCTTTGAAACCCAAACCGGGTTCCAAAGCTACCAAGAAACCTCGAATTCATACAGGAGAAAGGTAATTGCAATTTTTTGCCACAGTGTCTTAAATGGGCTTTTAGTGACTTTTGAAAGCCCATGAACCACGAACCATGGGCCTATCATTTTACCCCAAAAGTTGTTATCTGACACGACATTAAGTTACAATCATGATAAACCCATTTTGTGGTGTTCACAGACTCACAGTCTCACACGTGGGTTTAAAATCTTAACCCATCAGCTGATTGTTTAAGACTTTAAGTTGGTCCTTAAGTAACATGGGCTTTTTCAACGGGTCAAACCCATGGAATCAACCCATTTTCCTATGGCCCATTAGCCACTAATTACAATATTACAAGTTACAACACATAAGAGGCCCACAGGTTAAAGTGTTAGTCACTACAAATTGGTCTATCATGTTAAGACTGGAGTTCTTTAACGTCTTCTTTTTTCTAACCCGTTACAATTATTTATTGGTTTCTTGACTCGGACAGTGTATATATGCTTGAGATCTTCGTCGGACTATACCTCTTCTTGTGCGGGTGCTACGACTTTACATATGGGAAGAACCATTACTTCATATACCTCTTCCTACAATCTATAGCTTTCTTCATTGCAGGATTTGGCTACATTGGTGTTTTCGCCCCCAATTCTTGAGAAAGATATGGAAAGTATCTGGTTTTCAACTTATCAGGACACACAAATGTTGAAGTTGTCGTTGGTTTGTATTGTATTGTATTCACAGTTTTGTTACAAGGAATCAAGTCATTCTTTCGGTATACATGTGCATAAACACTTGGAAAATGGAATGTGGTTGCTAAGTTATTTTTCACATAATAATGGAGTTGGATTATGCACATTCTACTCATGTTCTTAACCTTAAATCATGTGTATATATGTTTGAAATTTGGTTTAAATTATCACGTGTAGAACCATAAGAAATGTATTATTTTATATATAAAAAAAATTCAAACCCGATCCATGAGGCTGCTACCTACACAGGGTCTGAAGAGGCCTAGCCTAATATACATATCATTACCTTGCATTTCTATAAGAGATTTTGCTTCCACTTGAATTTGTGACTTCAAGTCACATAACCGTAATCTTAATGTTTTCCAGACGCGTATCTAAAAACAACGAAAATGCACCGGTTTCTACTCTACAAATGTAAGTTGTAGCAAGGAAGGTAATGAAAACAATTGCAGCGAGGGACCATAATGGGGCAACAATTCAACAAATAACAAAAATCAAAGCTCAATCGCGTTTAAACAAGCTTGGCGACATAATTAGGGCATTCCTTTTTGTGCTTTCGCGATTAAACTTTATCTAGCATAAATCAAATACAAAAAAATGCATTCAAAAAACATATCGGGCCCTTGACCTGTTCCCTGTAATTTGAACATGGTAGTTAGGTCATATGAAAAGTAAATCTTCACAAAACAATAAAGAAGACTATGCAAAGCTCACCAATTAGTTTTGCAAAAATAGCGTAGCACGCCAACCTTTTCTTTGGTAATCAGTCAATGCAACTCACATCTCTTTCAATATGTTGTAATGACATACCCATAAAACAAAACTTTGATTGAACTCTTATCATCATGTTCATACTTCTTACCATAAGTTGTAATGTTCAATAGTTTTTGGGCGCCCTTCTTCAGCATGAAGATTGATGTCGCCGTCCTATTTAACAAAGCCAAAATATATGCGAACATGTACTCAATTTAAACTCAATGTACAAGTAAAGAAACTAAATATGCAAACGAACCCGAGAAGCCGTTAATAACTCAGGTTCTCCACCTCATATAGGCATAAATAAGGTTTCTCCATAAACTAGTAAAATGATCATCACAATATATTTCTTTTACATGTTTAAACACGATAACGTCAAACGCTGTAACATACGTAATGAAGTTTTCAAACACGCGTCATAACTTATATGTAACTTATTAATATATTTAATAACGCATTCAAAATAATAAATACGAACCAATTAAACAAAGCCCAACTCCATTTCTTCAATCTGTTTTTGCGATGGTGCACAACAAATGGGGGTGATACTTTCGTTCAGATGTGAGGCAACTCTGACGGTGGAAATTAGGGTTATCGTCGTCGATTTCTCGCAACTTTGCTTTGAAAAGAACAAGATCTTATGTTGAAGCAATTGATTATCAACTAGCACAAGTCGTTGAAGACTATATTCAGTTCTTCAATTCTTCTTCTTCTTCTTTCCAGAGGTCAAAATCACCTTCTTATTTTTCCTATTGATATTCTAATTTCTTGCAGTTAGCCTAGATTGATAAACTGTTCATCGACTAGGAAAAACATAAATTTGCATTCTTTGAGTTAGTTTTCACAGTGTTAGCATCGGGTTTAATCATAATACTATAATTCATAACACACAGTGTTAGTGAAATGTTTTTGACTGTAAGTTTACTTATATTCGTTTATTTGTTTGTTTAATAAATGAACGAACGATAACAAAACCCCACGTGCAAGGTGCACGTCCTTGCACGTGATGAGATATAACATTGCTCATATTATATTTAGTATGAAAACTTGTAATAAATGATATATAAGAACTAAATATGAAAAACAAACTTACAGCAAGGACATATGTGTAATTAACTCTACTTTTTGTTATCTTTTAACAAGTTACATAAAAGTCCCTAGATATTAAATATCTTAATAAGTTATATAGTTTGTCCTTTAGATGAAAGGACCGAAATACCCTTTTATTTTAAAATGAATTTAAAGGCGTTAGAGCTGCATAGACTGAAACAACACGAATTCAAGTATTCAACGACCTTCTAGAGATCATAGAAATTACTTTAAGACGTATTTGAAAACTTGATTTAAAGCATTTTGATGGTGTAACTATTTCGGGATTGTATCTTATGTCCCAAATATAACTACATTCGGAATATTAACACAACTTAAAAAGACGGGTACCAAAGGCTCTAGAACAATGATACCTAGATTTGTTGTATGGTGTCTCCTTCTCAAGAGGTCATAGGTTCATGCGCCGTCATGAACAAGTGGCGTAGATTTAGAGGCAAGTTTTATAGGGCGTGTGAGTTTGCTTTAAAAAAACAAAGAGGGGGTCAAAGATACTCTATGAATATCTAAAGGGTGATCTTAAATGCACCCTAAGTTGGTTATAAGGTGAAATCTATGTCTGCTCTTCTGTTATAAGGTTCATACATTCAAAACTCGCATCTAAATATGGATAAAAAAAACATGTTTGCCAGCTTTTATGTTTTTAGTACAACAAGTCAACTAGTAGGTCAACTTTAGTCCATTTATAGACATTAGGAGAGTTTTCAGGGTACGATTCATCTTCACCACGAATAATAGATGAAAACATGTTTTGACTTGGTACTATCAAACCCTTATTTTAAGTTACCTCAAAACATCATCCACCAATTCTTTTGAAGTCAAAGAATCCATTGCCAAAACAAAAGAAAAACAAAAACCATTAAGATTTAACCAAAATAAAAAAAACAAGGCATGGATTGCAATGGAGAGAAAGGAAGGCAAGACAATGGAAATGGTTATATGTGAGATCCTGCATGTAGAACAAGAAAACAAGAAGAAAATACAGAATGTGGCTTTCTAAGAGTTCTAGTAGCTTTTATGGTGGCGGGGGCCACACCGTTAGCGGCGGGCTTCAACGAAAGGGAACCTCCATCGTGGCGGTAGCTATTGACAAGGATAAATACAGCCAACACGCTCTCAAATGGGCTCTTGAACAACTTCTTGCCCGCGACCAAACCATTGTTCTCATACATGTTAATAACAAAATTTCCACAATAGGTTTGAATCTTTTCAATAAGATTAATAATAGCAATGTAGGTAATTTCCAATATCTAATGAAATTTCTTTGAAAATTGATCAAATGTTGTGGATGAAGCAGGGGCAGATGGAAATAAGCTAAGTGATAAACAAATAAGAGATTTGTTCCTCCCTTTTCGTTGCTTCTGTACGCGTAAACACGTATGCACCTTTCCATTTTCTTATTATAAAAGCTTAAAGTTTTTGGATGACGGGGTGAATGTTGGGTTAATCGAGTTTAGTTCACGGGTCACATGTCGGTGTGGAATGGGTCACCGAACATCAATCGGGTCACGGGTGTTGAATTAATCCATGTGATCGAGTAAGCTGGGAAAATCGTGGGTTAATTGATTTGGTTTTAATTATTGTTTTAGTAATATTAATTGGGTTGAAAAAGTCTTTAGTTAGTGGGTTATCTTCCCGATTTTTAGGAGCATATTGGTAGATCGTTGGTTTCTTTATTTGCTTATTTATAGACATTTTGCATGAATGAGAAATATAGTTCCAGTATTCTTTCTTCTTGTGAATTCACTTTTATACACTTAATTACGTGAGTGTGTTATTGAGAGTGTGGAGTGTGGGGCCTGAACCAACATGACCCTCTGGTTCCGCCTGTTTTGGTTTTCTTAGGAGAAACATTATCTTTTTTGGTTGTTAGATGAAAGAACATTATGTTTATCTGGTCACAGGTACAATGCATAGAGGTTATACTTGAAGATACCAACATAGCAAAAGCATTGACAGAATATGCTTCTCAAGCTGCAATAGAGTTCCTGGTGTTAGGTGCAGCCTCGCGACATGGTTTCATCAGGTGATAATATTCTTCAAAAGGATTGTTTGATAAAGTATCATTTCAAAATATGAATGTTTGAATAACAGTTTTCTTTTTCGCGCCAAATGTTGCTTGACGGAAGATTTAAGTCGTCTGATGTTCCTACAAACGTCATGAAGGCGGCCCCGGATTTCTGCACTATTTATGTCATATCCAAAGGAAAGATTTCTAGTGCAAAGAAATCTCTAAAACCAGCACCATTTGTCTCTCCATTGCTTGAGCAAATCCAAGAGCAATCTAACACAACACCTATTGCCAATACCTTCTCATCAGTTGCACCTCCAAACAACAATTTTCATCCCAAAGGTTTGTATTTTTTTAGTCTCAAGTTCAATGTGATTTTTTAATCATTTTTCTAATGGTGAAAAAAATGAGTTGCTCGGGTTCTGGTTAGGTTCAGAATGAGTATAATAATATAATCATACGAATAAATAGTAGTTTCAAAAACTTATTTACCTTTCTAAACTTTAGCCTAAAAACTGTCTTAATAGACATTTGGTGGGCCCTTCTTTGAAGTAGATAGATTCATGCCAAGGGCCTATCAAAAGGACGTTAGGCTAAAGTTTAGGAGGATATACATGGCCCGAGGTTTTGTGTATTAAAAATACAGTTTGATGACTTTTGACCCGTTCGACCCGGTTTGCTTTTAAGTATTTCTGGACGCGGTTTTAATTAGTAATCTGGCTTTAACATGTTACAGATACTCTGTTAGCTGCACCTGAAAAGACACCAGAGAAGCCTCGCCCGGTGCTTGAAGAACTTGATTCATTTAAGTAAGTTTCTAACAGTTGATGAAATTTAACTACATTAAGGAACTGATGAGGTTTTACTTAAACTTTCATTAAAACACCAGATCACCATTCACCCGACCCGGAAGAGCAGCAAATGCAAAGCTGTTGATGCTTGGAGACCTTGGGGAATCTGAAACTGATATATCATTTATAAGTGCCGGAAGGTCCAGCACTGATCAGATGCCCGCTTCTTTGGATAACGACATGGACTTGAGCCCAACCGCAACTACGTCCTCACGTATTTCAACCAGTTCAGATCATTTTTTCGGGGCGGCCCGTGGATCAGAAGAAGTATCATCTTCCTCAATGGAGAGCAAAGGCTCATCACTGGTAAACAATCCCATTTCACTAAGTCAATTTACCTATGGATTAATCAAATTTTGACAAAACTTTATTGTTGTTTTTATTCTAAAAATGCCATAATTTAATTGTCACTTTTATCCCAAATAAGCAGCATACTATTTTTGTTCCACTCAGTGTTATTGTAATCATATGTATTATGTTGATCATTTATGAAAATGGTCCAAGAATACGTTATATTTTTTTGTTCTAACTAGTTTTGACCCGTTACTTAACTGAACATACTTTCACAAGTTTATAATCCATTTGTAGGATGAAGACAGTGAAATGAAAAGGCTCAAGATGGATCTTATGAGGACAATGGAATTATATAGTACAGCCTGCAAAGAATCACTTACTGCAAAAGAAAAGGTGGTTTAGTCTCGATATAATATTTCAACCCAAACTAGTTTAAGATTTTTTCTTTAAAAACTTTTTTTGAAGTTTATGGGCTTCTTTTTATTAAAATTTATGAGAAGAAATTAGTTATGAATAAAATGTATATAATTATTGCAATAGGCTGGAGAATTGCAACGGTGGCGTGCAGAAGAAAAACAAAGAATGGAGGAAGAGATGAGGAAACTTGCAGAGCAAGAAAAAACCAAAAGCAGGGCAACCACAGAGAAAGCAGAAGCTGCTAGAAGAATAGCAGAACTTGAATCACATAAGAGAGTACATGCTGAAATGAAAGCACTTACCACTGATGATAATCAAGACCACAAGTTTAACTATAAAAGATACACCATCGAAGAGATCGAAGAAGCCACCGAGTATTTTGCACAGTCTCGAAAGATCGGTGAAGGCGGTTATGGCCCGGTTTTCAAAGGTCGCCTCAGTAACAACCTTGTCGCGATTAAGGTCTTACGACCTGACGCCGCACAAGGAAGATCACAGTTTCAGCAAGAGGTAAATATTCCAAAAGAAACTATTCATTCTATGATCGTTTGTGACCAAACATTGTAAGTTGAATAAACTTTCAAGGGATGACATAGTGTTAACGCTCGAGTTCTCTGACAGTGGTCTCAGGTTTTTTTTGCCATCCCTTGATGGTATTACGTTGTATGCGGCATCCAAACATTGTATTAAGTTGATAAGCTGTGTTTTATCTGATCTCATTGGTTTATGACAGGTGGAAGTATTAAGTTGCATGCGGCATCCAAACATGGTACTGCTCCTAGGAGCGTGTCCAGAATACGGATGTCTGGTCTACGAGTACATGGCCAATGGCAGCTTAGAAGACCGGCTACTACGAAGAGGAAACACACCGCCATTATCATGGCAAATCAGGTTCAAAATTGCATCTGAGATAGCTACAGGCATCTTATTTCTCCATCAAACCAAACCCGAGCCTATAGTGCATCGCGACCTGAAGCCTGGTAACATTCTACTAGACCAAAACTTTGTAGGCAAGGTAAGTGATGTGGGCCTAGCTCGATTACTCCCCCCTTCGGTTGCTGAGGACATCACTCAGTATCGGATGACATCAACCGCTGGAACCTTTTGTTATATTGATCCTGAGTATCAACAAACCGGGATGCTTGGGGTGAAGTCGGATGTGTATTCGTTAGGGATCATGTTGCTGCAGATGATTACAGCCCGACCCGCGATGGGTTTGAGTCATCATGTTGAAAATGCTATTGAAAGGGGAACATTTGGTGCTATGTTGGACCCGTGTGTGCCCGATTGGCCTCAAGATGAAGCACTGGGGTTTGCTAAATTAGCGTTGCAATGCGCTGAGCTTAGGCGGAAAGATAGGCCCGATTTAGGGAAGGTGGTTTTGCCTGAGCTTGCGAGATTGAGAGATCTTGGTGAAGAGAGTATGCCCCCGTTAACGGTATGCTCTAGGAAATTTTGACCCGTTTACGTATAAACTAATTAATGTTGTTTTTGTTTTATATCTAATGGGTCGTAACAAGTAAAGTAAAAATGATCCGCTAAACTGCTAAAAAATTAATTTTTTAATACATAAGATCTCCTAAATCGTTATATTCGTAAGGAAAGATTATAATGTAACGATATGACTTTTATATAATCACGTTATATCCTTTAATTTTTTTTCCTGATCATGAGTTCTTATGCAGGATGCTAATGACCCGTAATGAAGTGGTGCACGCTAAACCCTAGTGTAGTAAAAACCCGGAGGTTTGTTGAATACACTTGACAAAGGTCATTATTGTTAACCTTACGATTATATTAGAGGTGGCAAAATAGATGGATCAAGCGGGTTGGATTATAAGTCACGGAGAGTAATTGTGGTTTGGATCAAACGGGTTGGATCGACCCGCAACATTTTATTATCTGATTTTGTAAATAGTTTTTATAAGTAATTAGTATATGAAATTTAATCACAAAAATTGTTGTATATAAGCAGGCTTGAGTTTTTTTCTAGCAGAGATATTATTTAATATTTCAGTTTGTTAAGATAAATAGTCGCCCGACTTTATTTATAAATGAGCAAAGTGGAGCGATTTAAAAGTGGGTAAAACTGTTAAATGTAAATGTTTGTATGATCTTAAAAACTAGTTTTAATAATATGATAATGTAAATATCATTTCTTATTTAGAGCAAGAAACATACCAGAACTGAAACATTCAACCTACAACCTCTTCTAAATATTTTTTTTGAAACTAATATTTTAATCGATTTAAATTCATCAAAATATTATATCATGATAGCAGGTAGGCGGGCAACAAGCCGCGCCGTCACCCCTTTCTGAATTGCGAACCCTAATTTACTAAACACATATCCTTGCCCCTGTGGAGTCGAGACATTGTTATGAACAACCCGCTGGACCCTGGTCAAAAAATGAATAGCCTCCGGAGCCAAGGAGCCAAATGTATCGAAAGCCAAAGGGATAAAAACATATTGGTTTTTTTCACATGCCTTAGCATGTTTTTCCACCTTTTTCGCTTCAGTCTTTTTAGTAGTCTGTCCAGCTAAAAATCCATTATCCCTCAATCCCACTAGGGGGGATACCCCAGTAAGGTCAACACAAGCGTGTTTCCCTTGGGCCCAGCCAAAGACGAGCAAATCCGCCGGTCGCAAAGTGGATCTCCCCATCACATTTCTTATTGTATTTAAAAATCATAAACTAACTAAAAAGAGAAATGATCCATAGGCATATGATACGTTTATAACCAGCCGTTTAAAAATCATAAACTAACCAGCCGTTCAAAAAAAATATGATACGTTTATAAGGATGTGACGGTTAGCTAATTCCAAATTGATTTTAGGACCAGTGTAGCTTACAAGATGGTCGCAGAAAATCCAAAAGGCCTGTTTATAAGAGTAATAACGCACCGCATTTTATAAACAAGATGTTTTAAATGAAGATTACAACATACTATAATCTACTTATAAAATCCATCTTTTACCCATATTGTGAGACGTGTCGACTTGACCCACACACAATTTAAATGAGATAGACACTGTGTGCCACTAGACTAAGATGCGATCGGCTTAATATCTTCAACGCGGTTAATTTCTTTAAACCTTACGTATTTACCTCTACTCTCCATCTTTTATGATTCTTACATTGAATTATATATTATTAAATTTCTCAATATTTTAATATTCTAAATCATTCTACTATAATTAACCTGAGGCGATGTTAGATAAAGTTTTATTATCTTAGAGCATTAATAGTGGAATCTCTAAAATTATATTAGTGTGTTTTTTCTATATTATAGTGAACGGTTTTGAGTGGTTGTGAGAAAAAAAGAGAAAATGTTACTGTTTATCGGTATATTTGGGAAATCACCGTTCAATCCCTATAAATTTTTTAATATTTTTGAAATTGGTTATGAGTGAAGGAGAGAGAAAAAGGTAATGATAATGGTATAAAAAGTATTATTTAATTAAAAAAGTAAAGAAAAAAATATTTTTTTGTATAGTTATATAATTTACATAAATAAAAATGTGAAATCTACTATGAATTCTATTATGTTAGGTTTGAATAGTAAATTTGAAATTGCAAAAGCAAACATATAATTAAATTAGTTTTAAATAAATAATAATTGAAAAAAAAAACTGAAAAATCCATAAATGGTCCTGGTCCAGCCAGGTTGAGCTCATTGGGCCCCAGAGCCTTCAAATGTTGAATAGTCTGACAGCTACATTTTCTGACATTAGTAATAGGCTTTTAAAACTTGGGTCCAGATTATTTTGAGCCCGGTGCGTACTAGGCTTTAGGAACCGATTTTTGAAAAAAAAAGTGATCGGTTAGTGCAGTCCAAACCGTTCAACGCTCGCTTTACGTTCGTTCGAAATTTTCTCAAAAAATACTCGCTTGAATTTTTACCTGGTTGTAAATGAGCCAATCGGCTCGGAACGGTTTGTAAACGAGCCAAGCACGAGCAAAGGTCCGCTCGGTTCGGTTCGGATCGAATTAATATGTATGTATAGTTTATACGTAGTGCTCTAGTAGATTTGACCCATTATATACAAATATATAATTATATTTATGCATATTTGATCAATCAACCTAATAAAAAATTCTACACTTAATATAAAAGTGAAATTCTAAGTCGTTAAAAGATATTTTATCGATCATTTCACTCTCACCGTCACCATTATCTGCAATATGTTCTCCGCCTTATCGGCTACAGACTTAGCTAGCTTCATCGTCAGCCACAACGTGTTATCATCCATGAAATTATTATGTAATGAAATGTAGCTGATTTTTAAGTTATTAAATCTTATTCACTGCAGCATAAATTGTATGACACACAAGATAGTTGTGTTGTATAAATTATTTGCCACTCGTTTGCGCTCGCTCGACGTTTGCTTGAAAATTTAACGCTCGAAAAATGCTCGTTCGATTTTTCGCTCGATTGTAAAGGAGCCGATCGGCTCGGTTCGGTTTGAAAACGAGCCAAGCATGAGCAAAGGTCCGTTCGGTTTGGCTCGGCTAGAGAACAGCCCTATCGGTTAGGTTCGGTTTGGCTCGGCTAGAGAACAGCCCTATCGGTTAGGTTCGGTTCAGTTATAGTTTTATTAGCTGTTCTAACCTGTGGTTCGGGTAGGACCGAAACCGGCTCATGTCGAAGGGGCTCCCGGTTCCGCTTCCGGTTCATGAACCTTTTTGTTTCACCTCTACTAATCTTTTTTCAGAAATGAGATTAAAATATCTATTTAAAGGCAGCATGTCATATTATTAGGATGTAAACGAAAATGGTATATGGTTCTAGTTCTTTTTACCATCACGTGTATTTCATCTTCCATTAGCATTTATTTTCTTTTGGTTGTTTTGTGTATGATACGTGTTCCAACCTCTTGCTTATTCATGGATATTGTAACATTCCTGGTAAATTTAACATCACGTAAGAACAGGGCCGACTCAACGTTTTTTGGGACCCCAGTCGAACAAAAAAATGAGGCCTTTTTGAAAATCACAATCTAAACAAAACAATCTAATTAAATTTCTTTAAACAAATACAGTAAATCAAAGAAAATTTAGTATACCAACTTAAGTACTTGATAGTTGATTTCTTTTAATAAAAAAAGAGCTAGACGAAGTCGACCAAATCAATCGGAAAAGAATGAAGTTAGGATTGGTGGTTTGCTTTATAAATTGTGCAACTGTGTTTATTCAATGATCTATCAAATCATCAAAAATTTAATTGGGACTCAACTATCAAGTGTTATTCCTGCTTTAAAATTTCATTGAGTCATATAATACCAAAACCCACTATAATACTTTTTATAAACGAGGGCCCTTATTTTTTGAGAGGCCCAAGTTTATTGCGTCGCAACTTACATTATAGGGACGACCCTGAGTGTGAACATAAAAGATATTGAGTATGAACAACAAAAGCGATATTGATTTCATAAAAATACATCTTACCTCATGTTTTACCAAATTTTTTTTTATGTATTGGATTAACTGACATCACAATAATATGAAGCTAATGTAACCCTAGTAAGATGTTATATTAAACTTAGAAAAAGTTACATTATGCCTAAATCAACATCAGATGAAATCGCATTAGATTTTAAACAAACTCTTTGTTAGACTCACTTTTCTAGTAATGGAAGAAATCTAGGATGGGACTGGAAAGTCTCCCGAACAACCAATAAATAATTTTGTTAGCTTTTTGCGAAACAAACAAATAATAATGGTTGATATAAGAGAAATTGAGAGCATATATCGATCAATGGATCCAGAGCTAATTGAGATTATCAATAGTGGTCTTCAATATCGTATATAATTATTAATTACTAGAATGGGTTTTAGGGTATAATTTTTTTCAGCATATTTCTTAAATTTTAAATTGATTATGTAAAGATGAAACTGCTTTAAAGACAAACTTATATCATTTTAGCATCATTAATAGGTGGCTACGTATGAGATTTCATTACTTTTTTTTTTTGGAAAAAGTTTAAATAAAAACTTTTTTAAACATCAAAAGTGTAAAAGGTAATTTTAACCATCAACTTATTTAATCAAATGTTGAGATTATATTGTAGGAAAAAATTTGTTCGAAAAGTTTTCTAGTAATAGTTATTTCTTTTTTTGACTTTTTTCAAGTTTTCCCCTATTTTTTTAAATGTTTATAATTTTTATATACGACATTATTTTTATTATAAGAATTACACAATAAAACAAGCGTTTTTTATCTTTAAAACAAATATAGTATTATTATATAAAAAGATAATAATTTTTCTTATGTTTTTAAGCTAATATATCATTATTGTATATATATCTTTAGTGCACTTTATTGCGTCTTTTTGTTAGTTATTGTGTTTACATTAATACTATTTTGTTTTTCTAAAATGATGAATTTAAAAAATTAATGATATAATAACATTATTGTGTATCACTAATATGTAAAACATAATAATAAATTAATAACTAATTAATATAATACATTAAACACAATAACAAAATAACATAATGTCTCACTGTGTTTTTTTTCATCATTATGTTATCTTAAATACTATGAGTTTAGAATAATTCATTGGTGAAATAAAATCATTGTGTACTTATAATTATAAAACACAATGATAGATTTATATAAAATATAAAAAATTAATGACAAAAATAATATAATGTCTTATTGTGTTTTATTATCGTTATTGTGTTATTTTCAACACTATGAGTTTAAAAAATACATTGGTAACAATAGATAATTGTGTACTTCTAATTATAAAATATAATAAATAATAAGTTTATATAATCTATAGAAATAATGACAAAAATAGAAGAAAATGATCTAAAACGTAAAACACATGATAAATACATATAACAAATTATGTAAAATATATGATATAATAAATTGATATTTGACGTAATGAAACACAATGAGTTGACGTATTTGACACAATGATCAAAATATTATTTTTTTAGAACAATAGAAGGACACGTGTCAAGCCCACAATTTTTATTAGATCCATTATATTAAATATCATTTTTAGTATAATCCTACCTTTTTTGTTTATCATCATGTACCCCGAACGCGTGCGACTTTTAGTTAACTTTGACTCGGCAATAATAGTTTTAACTTATATTTAGTAGACCTTTAAATAATATGTTGCTTTAGATTTTTTTTAATTCGAATAACTCAGTGTTTTTACTACGATTTAATGCAGTCATCTTTACCAATCTATTTTCTACCATCATCTAGTATGTTATAGTATTTACCCCGATGTGTGTTCTTTTTACCAATCTATAATCATGACATCTGAATACTTATGAATAATCTCCGCAAATTTAAATACATTATTACATAAATAAAAGTCGCTCTCTTCTATAACTATTATAATTTCCATTTGTCACGACAAAAAAAGGACCGTATGATATGGATTTGGGCATGTGTCGTTTTTTTCTCTTTTTGTGTAAAAGTATACTAGACAGCGACAAGTTAACAACGCTTCTTTAATATTTAATACAATTTAGTAATTGTTCTATTTATAATAATAATAATAATAATAATAATAATAATAATAATAATAATAATAATAATAATAATAATAACAATAATAATAACAATAATAATAACAACAACAATAATAATCTTATTACTATTATTATTATTATTGTTGTTGTTATGATTATTATTAATATTATTATTAATATTATTATTTTATATTCGCGTTCATATACTTACGAAAAATTTTTAAAAAAAAAATAGATAGAATATATTGACACGTAAAATTTTCAAAGTCTAACGTTTAAATTAAATGCTTAAAATAAGAATAAAACACAATAATTAACCAAATACCGATAAATTCGAAAATTCAAGGTAGTTCCTTCTCCAACTTGCCTGTTCCAAATAAAAAATCCATAAGCGATGTGTGGAGTAGCATTATAAAATTAAAATGAATGTTTATTTAAAAAGATATTCGTGTGATCGAAGAAGTTGATGAAATGGGTGGTGGGAAATAGCTCCAACATCATGTTTTAGATTGATGTTTGGATGGTGAAAAATTCCCAGTTGAAAAAAAAGAGATGTGTGATTGATCATCGTGTGGTAAATCTTGAAAACCGTTTATTATGGAAGTGGGATTGGAGTCGATCTCCTTCTAGAAGTGCAGCAAATTAAATGAAGAAATTAACAGTTTTTCTTTATACGGTCTTGATACTGGACGGGGAAGATAAGTGGAAATGGTGGGGTGTTCAAGCAGTGTGTTCTCGGTCAAATCATTAAAAGTTGTATGCTCAGATCATATTTATAATTATAACCTCCCCATAAATGAATGGTGCAAATTGGTTCCTATAAAAGTCAACATTTTCGCGTGGAGGGCTCAGATGGGTCGTATTCCTACTTGGGATGTTTTATTTCGAAGGAATATTTTTGTGGAGTAAAAAACATGCCCGTTATGATCTCAAGTGGAGGAGTCAACTGAACACGTATTTAGTTCTTGTTATTTTGCTATGATAGTTTGGCAAATAGTGTCACACTC